>JBAMCP010000083.1:0-105737 GCA_037075105.1 Lissocephala sabroskyi | reverse complement strand
CACGCAGGCCAACAAAGCGATGGCTAACTTCATGATGGCGTATCCTTGTCTTCTAACTACTCCGGATTGGAACTTATAAGTTGCTCCAACACCTAAAGACTGTTGTGTTTCGCCAAATCTGGCCGACTTTTATAGTCCCCGAGAGTGTAGGTGATGCAGTATCTCTGATTCAAATATAGCTAAAGATCACGATGAAGATCACCGTCAGGCCGAGATAACCTGGGTTTATCAGAGCTACCTGAGCCATCTGTTGCCAAGCTGTGAAATTAAATCCGCCTGCGGATAGAATTATAAAAAAACACCAACATTTTTGGAAAATCAATTCTTTAATACTTTAAATCTACCGAGTTTCGTTGGGTGGAGAGGGCACATTTTATTTATAGGAAACTTATGTGAAGATTGGAATGCAGATTTGTGCCTCCAGTTGTGGGGTTTTGGATGTGGTTTTAAAATGTAGTGAGTTTCTGAGGAGAGAAGGATTTTTTAGGAAGACGCACTCTTCTACTTCAAATTGAGGAGCCTTTGCAGGATCTTTGTGCAATACCGAAGGCTGAACTTATTATATTTACTTGTGCTATGCATTTGGCTTGAAATATCCATATATAAAAGGCTTTATATATATAAATTGTAAGCGATTCTTGATTTCACTAAATTTAATCACATTTTGTATGCCTAGCTGGCATTGACTATGCTATTGTGGTCGCGGAGCTGTCCTTGCGAGGTTTCTTCTTCACCCCTATAGCATCGGCCTCCTTCACAGTAGTTGGCAGTATGGTGTTGGTGGTCTCGGGGAAGAAGAGAGTCAAACAGCCACTTATAATTGCCGCAGAGGCGAAAAGTATGGCCGGTGCATTGGCGTAGTATTTTCCCTGCAATTAAATAATGAGAAGCTTAAAAATTTAAAAGTCCATCTAAAAAACCCAAACCCACCAGCAGCGGCGTCTGGGGGGCCAGCATAGAGCCGAATCTGCCCATCATAGAACAAAAGCTTAACAGGCTGTTCCGCAGGTTGGTAGGGAATATTTCCGATGCGAAGAAGTAGAGAACCTGGAAGCTGGCGGTGATGGTCAGCTTGCCCACCAGGAAGAGTGCCAGCTGCCATACATGATTGTTGCCGGCCACAAAAATCGTGCCAATGCAGCAAAGTCCACTGATCATCATCAGACCGAAAAGAGAATACCGCCTTCCGAAGCGATCCATTACAAGGAGCGGCATGAAGAATCCCGGAATTTCCACCAATGCGATAAACGCAAAATTATTGTATTTATCGCCATCCAAGTTGACCACATTTAGGCTGAGCCCGTAGTAGACAAGGACGTGAACAATCCAGCAAAGCGAGCAGTTGGCTATGCGCCACTTGAAGTTCTGGAAGGCCTCCTTAATGGGGAACTTGCTCTCTTCCGACTCCCGCAGTGTCTCCCGATTGGCCAGCACTAACTTGTCAAGGGCGCTCTCAGACAGCTTCCGTTTGTTCACCTTGGCCGCTCGCCGCAGAATATTCTTGGCCCGGTCTTCTTTTCCTTGACTCAGAAGCCAGCGCACACTTTCGGGCAGAATCCAGAAGTAGGCCAGCAAAACTAACGACGGCACATAGGTGATGCGCAAGAGTGTGCGCCAGTCTTGATAGGCCTTGGCAAACATGGCCAGGGCCACCTCGCCCACGGCATAAAAAACGGTTATAACGCTGCAGGCCACTACACGGCGCTTAGGACCCACCAGCTCTATGCCTATAATAAAGCAGGTTGAGTATAAGGTGCTGCTAGTCATGTTGTCCAGGAATTCAAAGATCAGGAACCACATATAATTCGGGGAATATGATCGAATAATGCCGAGAACAGCTCCGAATATTCCTCCCAAGGCTATGGAAAAACTTCGACCGTATCTGTAAAATAAATAAGTCAGAGCTGTTTAGCTTTAAAGTTCCGAAGATAAATTATCAAATGTACCAACTTAAAATCCAAATTACAATAGGATTATAGAAAAATTAAAACTAAAAAGTTTTCCTCTTTTTAATAAATTAAACAATTTAAAGAACCTATGAACATAGCTCTGATAATACTAATATTCAATTATACAATCCTTTACCTATTACCCATAAGCTATACAAAAAGTATGCGAAAGAAAAAGATTTTAAAGTTGACATACCGATCAGCAACAAAACCTCCAATGGGTATTCCGAAGAACTGCCCCAAATTGTTAATAGTGCCCACCAGAGACAATTTCCACTCATCCTCGCAGTAAATGTTAAACTAGAAAGAGATCATAGAAAGTGGTAGACACCATCAAAGATTTAATGATAGTGAAAAGTTTACATGCTGCTCACATTCCTAATTTACCAATTCACTCGACTAACGCGTCGTAACTTTTGCAAATTTAAATTTTCCTTAATTCCGATGCAGCAGTCTGATTTATTTTTTTAAGTCCAATTTAATATAGTTTGCTTGCTCGGACTATTAGTATATCGTCTATACGGAAATTGCTTTGACCGTGAATTCCCCAATGATGTGTAAGTTATGATCGTACGACTCTTGGGGGCAGCCAGTCTCGTGTCTACACGTAAATGGATTTCATAAGCCACATGGGCGTGCGCTGGATTAGATTAAGTGATTGTGGGAACCACAATTTTATTTGGGATTGAGCTACTGATTTTTTTGTTTACCCTTTTAAAAATGTTCTATCTTTCCATTCATTTAGCGCCCTCGGCTACACGTGAAGTCGCACGCCTTATCTCCACCGCCCTAATCTAATTGGACTAATAAATATATGAGCGACAACTATCGACTAACTTAATGGCTGAAGGAGCACTTGAACACAAATGTTAGTATAATTTGATAACACAATGAAAGTAAATTTTTGCTTCAGAACCGAAGAAGCTACGGATGCAGCTTGAACTTGGCATTCTTTTAGAAGGGTCACACTCCGGTTCAGTTGGCCGGTTTGGCGAAATCATTTGAATCTGATTGATTTATTTGCTTGCAGAATCGAATGACTTAAAGTCCACGCAGAGAGGCGGTTATAATCTTGGTTCAGTCTGGCGGCGGCGCGTCAATTACCTGATAAAGTGCCGGCGATCGGCCCTCCCGCCTCTTGGATCGGTCGGTGGCTAATATTAATCGCACAATCGCTTGTTTTTGTACCGCCCTTTGATACTCACGTCATTTGAAATAGTGACTTCTTTATCGCGGAAAATGAAATTTTGATCTGGACAACTTTGTATTTGAGCAGTTTTATAGTTTTCAGCCAAGCAAATATTCTCAAATTCCGTAGAATTCCACTGCTCGTTCTTGTACCGATTACACTTGTCCAGTTCTTTTCCATTTTTTGGAATACTGAACTCGGTCCACTCCTCAATATACTGACTGCTCGAGCTATCGCATTCCGAAATATTGCATCTACGGAGTGGAACTGATATTGTAACAGCGCAAAGTACTCTTCGTCTCGCCCAGTATTACCTGTGGGTCACCGTGGCAGCCGTGAACACATAGGTGACCGAGAACATGGCATGGAACATCATAGGCAAGCAGATGAGCAGGAAAATGATCAACTGGAAGCGCCCGAACTGGCCTATGTACTTGAGTATTCCGTCGAGCGTACCGTTGTCTGGGCTGCTTGCTGCAGCGGGAGCATCTACCGGCGGCAAGGCCACCGGCGGTGCCTCACTATCTGCGGTCATTTTTGTTTACGGAACTTTGCGATGCACAATTAGCACTGGCAATATTGTTGCACAAACTTTGAAATTTATTTTTAACGCCGCCTCCTTAAGCGTATACTCGTACGTATACTCGATTTTGTCACAAAGTTAACAGTTTATTTTTACATTCGATCAACTTTGACGACACAAAAACACAAAAAACGAGTCCGTCCCACTGCCCGCGCGATTAACAGCACCGAGCACGTTCGCTTGCTTCGAGTTTCTCCGCCAGACTGTTAATGGGTTGGCGCTGCCTTTGCTTTTTGTGTCCGACAAGTGTCTACGCCGGTTGCCCAAAAACTTAATGGCCAGTTTGTTCCCTTCTGATAAGAGTATTTTCGATTCGTGCTAATCAAGAAGATGCCTTTAATATTTCCAACGCAAGGGGGCCTGGAAAAGCTATATAGAAACTTGAATGGGTCACTCGTCGGGGGCTGTTCTGGTCGTTGGTCTTTTTGTTGTCAAACATGTGGCGATAGCTCCTCTTAATATATTATAGCATAATCTCAATAGAGAGGGCTTGCTTTATTTTGATTGTGACGCATTGTTGGTGTAATTGAAATTCTACATTGTTAAGCTCCCGCAATCAAATCTAATTAGTTCCGACTAGCGACTAGCAATTCTACTAAAGCTTTTTGAGCTGTGTATTATCGGCCGGCCACCTACTCACTCAGGTGGCTGTAAACGTTGCTGCTCCGTTCGTCGGTAATTTTTCAATTAGCGCCGGTTATTCACGTGAACAGGGAACCCAACCGGATTAACATCATACTTGTACAATTATATTCCCACCCCCTGCATTTAAATGACAAAGTATAACGCGTCTTCTATATGCATCTCTGGGAGCCCGGATAAAATCAATTCGCTTCTCTTGCAATATGCATTTGTCTAAGGTTGCATTCTTTTGGCATCTGGGAATTTTCATTATTTTATTTATTTGTACGTCACAAATGGAAAAGTACTGCCAAAAAATATTTAATATGTGTATAATTTTGCCCAAACGCGTAATAATGAAAGCGATGTGACGCTCATTTGGCTCTTTTCCTCTCTGAGTCTATTGGATCTCTCTCGGATTTTAAAGTCATATTAAAATGTGGTAAATATTTATTTCTCTGAGAGGGGTTATTGGCTTAATTTAAATATTTAATATTCGTCATTGGCATTTAAAGCGCACTCTGCCAAGTGGCTTCCATTGGTTTTGTGAATGAAGTCAGACGCGTTGCTGGTTAAACAGATGGGAATCGAGTTTGGATTATTCAAAAGCTCGGCAGATCAATTATCGCGTTTCCAAAAATTTGTTAGCCTTGTAAATACCTGTAAATGTATGCATAGATTTAATTATTTCTTATCACCCTGCAAATAAACATGAAATTAACTTTAAGGTGGTTTTACTTAAATTATATACATATAGGCATAATATTAGCCATGAATTTTAAAACTTTAAAACTTTAAAACTTTTAAACTATTTAGGTTATATTATTTAAGTCAAACAAACGAAAATAGAAACAACTGCAGCCGCCACTTTTGTAGGAACACCTTGTGCTGCCAGTGATCGAGGCGGTGACGCCATCTAGGTAGAAACTGCTTTATCGCAGTTTCAACTGATAACTTCTAGATGGCGCCAGCAGGTACTAATTTACTAAATACCAGTTTTCAGCGAGTAATGTTGTCAATGGTTGTTGCTTTTATTCCAACAACAGAGTATAACTGCTGTTTCAGGAAAGCTTATTTTAGTTTTCTTTGGTTTTCGAAGATATATTTCCATCTTTGTTTTTGTTCCAGTTGTTGTTGCAATTGGGGTTCTCTTTGAAAATTCTCGCCGACTTGTTGTAGTTGATGTGGTTATTGTTTTTGTAGTAGCAACAGTCTAGCCAAAACTCGCAATTGAAAAAATCCGCAACCGACCCTACAAAATTTAAAAAAGTACCAGGCGAACATAATTCAGCAGACGGTCGACCAAATTTTCAATCGCTGATATCTCGGAAACCGCTAGAGCGATTTTGAAACGGATTGCCGCAAGGAATTCTTTGTTAAATGCTCTTTCAGCAAAGGTCCTTTCCGAACCGAGAAATTATGTCCTTCATCCTTTTATATCCTTCTTAAATTATTTTTTACTTTAGGACTATCAAAAAGTCGAGACCACAGGTAAAAATAGCACATCCAACATTTTAAAATCATATTCGACCTTTGACCTGCCTCGCTTGAACGGCAAATTTACATTTTTGTTTGCTTATATCTCGGGAACCGCTGGACTGATTTTGAAACAAATTATCACTAAAAATTCTGTACAGCATTATTCTTTGACTGAGGTTATTTCTAACATCCAAGCTAATGTCCTTTGTCCTTATACTATTTTTTTCGCTTGCGGACAATTGATAATGTTTTATTGAAAAGGTGAAACTCGAATATGTATTTGACCTTTGACCTATCTAATTTAGTTTTTAAGATATACAGGATTAAAAATATCCATCTTTTGCTGACAATATGTATATCGATAGCTAAGCCAGATAGGTCAAAGGTCAAACATGTTTCAGAAGGTTCACATTGCCAACTGTTATACTGCATCATTATTTCTTTAAAAAATTCTTTAAATATGATATAAAAGTGACAAAAAAAACTTGAATGGACGAACAACATCGATCTTAATCTCGAAAAGGACCTCAATCGAAAGACCATTTGATACAGAAATAATCCGCTTTAAAATCGGTCCAGCGGTTTCCGAGATAGAAGCGTTTGATCGACCTCCAGCTGATTTCTGTTCGCCTGGTACTTTTTCAAATTTTTAGAGGCCGGTTTTCGGGATTTTTCAACCGCAATTTGTTGTCAAACCAAAGCAGCCATAACAACAACAATTATACTAACATCAACAGACCGACGCAAATTTCAAGAACAACAACAATTACTGCTGCAACAAAAAGATGCAAAAGCCTTGTAAAAACAACATTCAAAAAGGCAAACGCAACAATAAAAGCGTTTGAAATTACTGCGACAACGAAGTCCGCCCGTTACAACAAGAAAAAAACGGTCTTATTTGATGTTAACAACCACGACTAATGGCGGACGCCATCCGTGGGCGATCAGTCAAAAATGCGTTGCTCCAGTTTGTAACTAAATGGCGCCCCAAGGGCCGATCGCAAATACCTCACATTTGATGAAAAATTTCACAAAATTAGTAGAGACCCAGTAAACATTTGAATAAAGCAAGCAGTTAAATAAAAGGCTTTGTTTTTAATATATCTAAACACATACCTTTATTATTTAATGAATTCAAAAAATGTGTTAAATTCTTATGTTTTTGCTTAACCTTGTCGTGGTACATTTCAATTTAGTTGCAATATCTCTCTACACTCGTACATTGAAATTATTTTGTGTATGTGTAAGTTTCCGTGTAGGTGTTTGTAGTACTGTTCAATTCAATTTGGTTGCCTTGGATTAAAAATTCTACCCGAATACATTTCAAATGCAACAGAGTTCATCGCAATTTGTCCTTTATAGGTATATTCATTTTCACCACTATCGCTTAAAATGTCGCTTATGTGTTGTTGTGTGAGTGTGTGTGTACGTTAGTGGATATGATATGATATGAATCGCTATGATGTGCAACTGTGCTGGTTGATATTGACTAAAATAGTTTGATGATTAACGAAAATACATTGATAGGTAATTTGTTTACTCCCGCGGATGATATATGGTTTGACTGTGTATGTTTGAGTTATACGTTTGTATGTATATAGATATATTGTTAGGTATGCATGAGCTTTATGTGTGTGTATATAAATACATATGTATGTTTTTTGTATGCATGTGTAATCATATAATAATTGCAATAATATTCTTTTCATTCGTTTTACCATTTTTTTTTTTGTTTGTTCTTCCTTCGTTTAATAAATAATTTACGCGATATTATCATTTCGTCTTTAAATCTATAAATTCAATTATAATGCACTTAAATTTGTGTGTGTTTTCTCCTGTGTTCGTGTGTTCTGGTGAGTGTGTACATAACTTACATTCTGTTTAAATTTAACGTACATCCGAGATGCAGAGACGCAGTGTGGATTGTGTGCTAAGGTGTCGGCTGTTGGTTTGCTTCCCTTGCACAGACTTGCATACACAATGAATTCATCATTTCGTCTTGATATACAATATAATATGTAAATATTTGTCAATATAATTTATATAGAATTGTAAATATGTTGTAAATAATGTTTGCCTTTGATATTTGTTATTATTATTCAACTGTTTTCCCTTTCCTTGTACATTTCGCCACACCTTTTAAATCAATTAAACGCCGCCTCTCTAAGTCTTCTGTGATTATGATTATGCTGATGATTGGGATGTATATGAGTGTGTATCATACTCGTATTATTATTACGCATGTGTGTCTCAATTATTCTTGTATTTTTGATGTAAACAGAAAAACAAGAGATTTACAATTGTATTTTACTTATCTGTTTGTGTGTCCTGTTGCATCGTTTTAAATACACCTTTTCGTGTTTCGAGAATACAAATTGGTTGTGTTAACCACAAAGTTGTTGAGTGCTGATTTTTAACTTGATTGAAATAGTGAAACGGATGTTATTCTTGTCGTGGTCGTCTCTGGGTAAATCAAAAACGGCTATTGAGCTTAAAATGATGACTACTACGTACGTTCCTAGTGGTTGCTTAAATGTTGGCATACTAGGTTCTCTACGGCACATGTAACTGGGAATCAACCAACATCAAAAACAAAATGGTGCTGAAAGGCAAGTTGTCTGCTACTTTATTCCTTATTGTGTTGAGTTTATTTATCCGAAAATTGGTGGTTCTGAAACCAACGGTTTGTATTTCTTTATCTCGTTTTTTACACCTATTTATGATCCTCGCACAATAAAAACAATGTAGACCAAATCATGAAACGATGAGGCAAAAATTTGCACTAAAAATTGGCACTAGCTTTGGTTTTCCTTATTAATGTTTTTTTTTTTTTTTTTTTTGTTTTTTTGTTTTTTAGTTTCTCTTTTCTAGTGTAACCTCAATAACAACGCAATTACTTCCACTTTCTTTAATTTGTTCCTTTTTTTGGTGGTGATTAAATATATTTTCAAAAACACTTTGGGCATCAAAGCTAGCCACGCATCTCTCTCCCGTAATTTATTTCACGTACTCGATTCCGCCATCTCGCTCATTTACTTATTGAAGCTCTAGTAATATGATTGCCTTGCAGTTTTCTTCAACTTGTAAATATGACTTTCAAACATCAATTAATTCAATTTGTTCGCACTTGAATTGCCGTTCATTATTTGAATACGAATGAGTATTGTAAACGATAGAAACTGTGGGTAAGCCCGTCAAAATTTTTGGTCTGTTCATTATTGATAAGTTTAAAAATCGCCACAAAATGAAATAATGAACGTTTACCGTGGAAGAAATCAAACTGAGCCCGGAACTGTGCAAAATAAGGTCGAGTTGAAAGCACTCTATTCAAACTCGTCTAGAAGATAGTATAGATACAGATACAGATTGAGTTCTCAAAGGACACGAAAAGTATTTAAGCATATTAAAATATTTACCCTGTAGATTTGGCACACAGTATCATTGCATATACATTTTGTAGTGTCTCAATTTCTCAATACAGCCAGTAAAAATATATCTGCCTTTAAATTCAAATATTAAAAGTACTGTCGTCGGCTTCAAGACTGGAACTATATGGATAATTGAATATATTTGTATTATATGCATTTTTTCTCTTGGATTTTGCAATAAGCTCCTTTCAATGTTTTTTATTTATTTTTTAGTTTTGCACAATGCGTTCCTAATGTCTGCTTACCATTGAAATTCGTGTAATTCCTATGTTTGTTCCCCCGGATAAATCAATTAAAATAGTTGCATTGGTTTGGCCAGCGATGTACGGTCTTGTGTTCTTGGGTTTGGCACAGTTTTCCAATACTGGTAGCATATTCAATTGTGGGGGCTGCTATTTGCTCGATTCGAGATCCTAATTATGTACCTTTGTTTTTGTTTTTTTTATTAAATCTTATATTTTAAATATAAGTTGATCCCAATTGTTCAGTTTTATCAATTTTATGTTGCAATTTCATTCTTATCTTCCTCAGATGACAGACTTAAGTGCTAAGCATATGAATTCTTAGGTTTTCATTTTCGGTTGTCGATATAATTTTTGTGGTTTACGGAAATGGAATAATTTTCTCTACGAAGATTCGGTTACGTACTTAAATTACACATACACGTAGAAACACACATTCATATATTCGAAAGTTTGTTTAAAACGATTGTTGCTGTTCTTGTTTGGCTTTCATTAATGGAACCGTCAATTTTCGCATCATCCTAACCTCCCCATCGGTTGTCGGGTGTTTTGTCGTCTGTAAACAATTACTGGAGATATTGTCTGCCGCCTCTTGAACATGTTTAAGAGTGCTTGCTATTTATTGTATAATATATCTGTAGTATATAATATGCAGTTTAACTTCTGTTCTACAAGTTTGATGATTTAATTTCTGAGAAACCTTAACTGTTTCGTAATTTTAGCCGGCAATCGCTTGCCGTTATGTACTCGTACGTATGTAAAACTTATTTTCCATTGCTTTGATGAACTGGAATACACGTAGATTTATATTTCTTTGTGCTCTCAAATCAATCTGGGAGCCAGAAGATAATGCGGGTTCAAACAAAAACCTGGATCGTACCGACCTTGCCGCTCTCAAATGTGTAGCTCGACTCAATTATATCGTTTTCTTACGAATTTTAAACTACACATTCTTCGAATCCCATTTTGCCTGCTCTATTTTCTTTAAAGGATTTTTAATTCGAGGAGAAACAAAAATTCGCTCATTTTTCGGGGAGCTTATAATCTATTTTTTGCTGTATAGATTTTTCTTGCCCTAGCCAATTCTAACACCAATTAGAGTAAGTTATAATTTTTACTTAAACCCGATTTACCGTAATCAACATTGTTAAATATTTTTTATAATTATTCAAGACAACTGTGCAAACACGAGCTGCCCTGCTGACTAAATTCAAAAATTTTATCATTACGTGTTTTTTTTTTTGTTTGTTTTGGATATTAAATAAGAATATCTAAAATACCTTAATTCGTACGTTCACTTTTTCACATGTATTAATTTAGTTTTTTTTCTGCACACATAAGGATGCCAACAACTGTGTGTGTGTGTGTGTATGAGTGTGTGGGTGTCCGAATCTATTAATGCCAGTTACCATAAATGCCTTACAAAGTGTAGGTTTTTTCTTTTGTTTACTACATGTTGTAAAATTGTGAGCAAGTGACTTAAAATTACACTGAAAGAAACATTCTGGTACATATACATATATAATAAATATATATATATATAGGTATATAAATTGATGTTCATTTCAAATACTCTGTTTTTGTTATGCCGGCTAATTGCTGATATTTAAGTGTATTGTATATCGGTGTGTCTTTCAAGTTCAACTACGAGATTCTTAGATTATCAATTACACGTACATTTACCAAAGGTCTAAGTTGTATAGATTCTATCGATTGGGCAACGTTCTTCTGTACACAGAGTGGTTGGTGTGTGGTCGGTCTGCTGCGAAACTCGGGAACTTGGATAGTTATGAGCTCGACTACATACTCGTACATTTGTCGTAGGACCAAGTAGTATGAAATTCGTTCTAAAAGGAAGGTGTGAATCTGGAATTTTGGGGTTCTTGGCGAACCGAAGACTGGGAAGTACTGGGAAACGTGTTAAATAGATTTAACAATTATTTTCGTTTCTTTTTCAATTATTGTTTTTCTGATAGGAAAATAATAGAAAACTCGCATGCCGTTCTCCACAGTCGCGTGGTAGTTGGTATCTCATCGTTTTGTATGTTAATGGGAAGAGGCAAGAAAAAATTTGCTTGGTTTGGTTTTTAAGGCACCATTAAAATTGCTTTTCTTACACGTATTTTTCCATTGCAAATTTACAAGTTTTCAACAAATACATTAATAATTACATACACATAGTACAATATTAGTAAAAACGGCTTTGAAATCTTTGAGCTATCAATGTTAAACGTAGTAATGCAATGTCGGTTCTCGCATGTACATTTTGTTTTAAAACATTTCATTAATAATCCCGTTTTATGTTACAAATACATAAACTCAACTACCCGATGCTGCTATCCCGTCCAAGTCGATCTCAGTACTGCTGCTCCCTATGCATAGTTTTTTTTCTTTTGTTTTTGTTTTTATATAAATATTTCTTTGTCTTCTTCAATTGGTAACTTCGCAAAAAATTTACTAAATATTTCAAATACAGTTAAATACAAGTGTACATAATAATTAATTTAATACATGTATATTTTCATATATTTTCTCATTTTACTTATGTTTTTTGTTTTCCTTTTTACCCATTTGCGGTTTATGGTTTTCTTTCTTTTGTAATATATGTGGTTAATTTTTGTTGTTTCTTGGTTGTTTCAAAAATGATTGCTTTAAATTGCGAAATCAGCGAAATATTTGTCATTAAAATCACTAAATAGATTCGCTTGATATTTTTTTAATTTTTCTTTTCTTTTCTTAAAGTGTTGCACACTCAACTTGATCCTCATATGCATATTCCATGTCTTTGAATTATTAATATTAGTTGTTTATATTTTTATGCTTTAATGTGCCTTAACAAACAGTTTCTGTGTAATTGTTTGTAAATGAAGTTTCCTCTTACTGGGAATTTATTTAATCTCCTTTCTGGAGTACTCCTATTTTGCATTTATGCGTCTGTTGTTTTTTTTTTTTTCTCCTATTAACAATTTCCTGTAATCAAGTTTGTCGTCATAAGTTTCCACTTCAATGTGCATGCCAAAAAACAAATGGAACAACAACAAAAATATAAAAAACGAAACCAAAAAAGAAACATTTTGGAAGATTCGAAGTAAACTTTAAATGACTTTTTTGTTGCCTACTTCACTGTAATGAAATTGGATATGTTGTAGAAAATTCTTATGACTTTTATATATGTGTGTGTGTGTATGGATATGTGTTGGTGCTTTATGCTTGTTTCACATTTAAGGTTTGCTAGCAACTAATTATTTCTGTATATTAAAATTTGACACATTTGGTCTGTGCTCAAACAAATTTGACCTCCAGCTCCTCCGCCAGTTTGCTTAAAGTTAGGATAATTAGTATTTGTTTATTACTCGTGTGTGGCTGTGTGTGTGTCTACAATATTTATATGTTTGTGTGGGCGTGTGAACATCCCTTTTTCGAAGTTTTTGGTAGTAAATTTGTAAATGAATCGCCATTTGTTATTGCTTTCTAGGGCCCAGCCTAAACTGAATGTTGTGAATAAATTTGTTATGAAGTTAACATTGAAAATATTTTTATTTTGCGTATAAATTTAACAGCTAATAAATATTAAATTATACTTTGATTTTAGTATAATTTCGTTTAATGTAATTAAATCCTTATTTCCACTCTGTCTCTCTCTCTCTCTTTTCCACGCATAAGAAAAAAGTCTTTTTAATCGCCACAAGTGCTTACATTTAGTTAACTATGTAATGTAAATTAAAATTTTGTCACTTTGAAAAGCATACAAAAAATATTTATCTAAAACAACGAAAATGATCCCAAATTCACACAAAAAAATAATAATTATAATAATTATGTATATATATTTATATGCATATGTATGAATTTCTTAAAAACAGTGTTTTCAATTTTTATGACAAACAATTTGGCTTCAATGTTACGCTCAGTTGTTCCTTCCTTCTCCTATTCGCGGGGTCTCGTGTGTGTTTTTTTTTTCTTTTCTTTTCTTGCTCTATCTGAGGGAAGCGAATTATGACTAATTTCAAATGTTATTGGAGTAATTTCAATTATAGCTGGTAATCCAATGTTTGGGGCTCTAATCGATATCGATAAACAGAATAATTTTGCACATCAGTCTAAACATATTCAAAATCACAAATACAATTTCGATAACAATTACAATAATTAAAATAATAATAAGATTACAAATTATTGTTACTCGTACTTTATTTATATATACCGCTCAATTTATATATAAATAACCAGCAAACGCAAACAAATTTCACTTGGCCTAAAGGGTATGCTTGTGTTAGTGTTCTCTCCGTGTGTGTGTGTCCCGAAACAAAAACTAAAATTCAAAAAATCAGATAACTTTCGGTTGTTTTAAATTCAATTTCTATTCCCGTCTTGTGTCCGTCCATTTAAGCTGCTTCTTTTAACTTTTACTTGGAGTTGCTTGTTTTCAAGTTGATGCATTTTTATATTTTGCTTTTATAGATTTTTGTTTCCTTAACTTTTTTTTAATCATATTATTTTTTTTTTCGTTTTTCTTTTTTTGGTTATGCTTATGCACAATTGGCTTAAAATTAACTGCGTTTAGAAATTTGCTTTATTTTATATGCTGTTTGTGTTTTTGTTCTTATTTTTTTTTTTGCGTTTTGCTTTGCTTTTGTCTTCATTTTGACTATCCTTAAAATTAATTGCTGTTCTGTTCTTACTTGGGCCCGCGTCGTTGGAGACGCGCGCCATAAAACGGTTTAACATAAAGAATTATTTTGCTTTTTCTTTGCTTTAAACTTAAAGAAAAAATCATAATTAATAAGATAAAATGAATAAATATAACGCTCATGTGTTTACCATTATGCTGTGATTTTCTCTGTTCGTGTGTGTGTGTGTGTGTGTGTGTGTGTGTGTGTATGTTGGTGTGGGTATTTTTTTAAATATTGATTTTCTTTTTTTTAACTTGTGTTCCGCTTTCTGTCTTCTACGCTGTTTCGGGTGTAAAGGTTTAGTAAATTTCATATGTATCCTGGTTCCAATTGTTTATATGTATGGTGGTCGTTATTGCTTGTGAATTCCAACGCTGACGATGTTCTGTGCTCCCGATCCAATAGCTTTTCCGGTGTAACTTGCGTTTAGTGGATTGGCGTTTTCACAATCGTACTGGGCGCAATGTAATGGTAGCCGGGTATGGGCAGTCCAGCGGTCTCCATGGATATTCTGTAAGAGAGGGTGAAGGAGTGTTGAAAATTGTGTTCTAGAAGAGATAACAAAACACACACACAGAATTCGGAGTCACCCTGTTGCCCATTCGAAGAATTTAAATGTAAATGTTTGGTTTGTTTTTGGGGGATTTTCAGTTTTAATATCATGTTTAATTTATTACCATTCATGGTTGCTTAAGATTCTCGGTCACAAATATGTTTGTTACTTGATTTGTTAATAGTTTTCATTTTGTTTCTTTTATGCTAGATTAATCGAGGCTACAGAAAAAGCTTTCGTATGCTATTAATATGTATGGTTTTTAGAGAGTGCCTATGATTGCAATCCTATGCAAAAGATACAAGTACAATTTGAGTGGCATGAAAGTTACTCGTCGTTATGCTTTTGTTTCGTATAAATCTGGGTAATATATGTTTCTATGCTGAGTAGTTTTATCCATAATATGTACTCACAAAATTTGGTTATAAAAATTTGAAGCCCCACCTTGTCTTGGTTTTACAAAATTTGTTTCATATGCTTGGGTTGTTTTTTTTTTTCGTTTGTTTTTTTTTTTGTGTTTAATAAAAATTGTACATGGTATAATAAATGGGAAATTGAAATTTCAAAATACTTTTTGTCCGTTTACCAATTCAAAAATAAATTTGGTTTTTGTATATCATCTACCACAAAATAAGGATAACAAATTTACAACTACTTGGATTCGTTTTTTGTATCGATTTCACTTTTCTTTCCTAATAAATAGAATAATTTATAATAGTAAATCTATAAATTTATAGCGCAATAAACTAATAGCTATATGGTTGTGTGTGTATGCGTGTGTAACCGTAAATTTAAATTTCTTTTAAGACTTCAAGTCTAATACATAATAATTTTAAATTTCCACATCTTGTTTTCTCGTACAATTTCGAATTTCGAATATGATTAGCTTTCGTTTCTGTCTTGTCTTCTTCAATTTGTGTCTAAAAATTTCATATTTCATTTGTTGTTCTTGTGCATTGCAGTATTTAAATCTTTTGTACGCTCAAATTGCGTCGATTGCATTCATTAGAGCGAATTGGTCCTTAAGAGTCGTTCTGCTTTGTCTTGTCCGACGGCAGACGCAGCATCGCATTGGAATTTTCAAATTGAATTGAACTTCTTTGAGAAGTCCGTCCGATAAATGATTCTGTGAGTTCACTTAAGGCTAAGGGGCGAATACATTTTATGCTTATAATCAATTTGTTTTTTCTTTTCTTATGTTTTTTTAGAGATTTTCGTATAAGAGATAAGGATTAGTAGATTGGGACAACACTTGGGAAAGGATAATGTGTTTAATGACAAATAATATATTACAATTTATGATGTTGATATTCATGAATTCATTTTCCCTTTGATGCACTAAAATTTGGCAATATTCCTTTCTTAAATTGTTGGTTTCTTTAAAAGAGACTGAAAAAAACTAATAGTCCGAAACAACAAAAAATATTACAAGACTAAAGGTCCCTATGCTTGTAAGCGATGCTACTCTTGGTCAAAAAGCTGATTGCTTGATAATATCGCGGGGCCTATTGACCCGATTTTCTCCTCACGACTGACATTTGAGTAGATCGAATTTTAGTTATGCGTGTATATATATGTATTTTTATATATTTGAATACCTAGTGAAGACTACGGTCCTACTGGTAATTAATGGTTCTTCAAAACTCTCATCGACCCTAAGCGGGATGAGGGGGTTCGCTTGTTTAGCTGCCTAGAAGCTATAAAGATACTGATTCAGATTCTAGAATTCCTCAATTGTACGCGTTCTGTAAAAATTGTCTTGGATTTCGTTTGAATACTTTTGGAAAGATTTTAAAAACAGTTCTGCACAATTGTTTTCCTTCAATTCTATGCAATTCAATTCGATTCGATTCATTTAAATCTACGGCAAAACTGTCCTCAACTGGGAAAATAGGCGAGAATGCAACTACTGCTGGGCTGGGCTAGCAGGTCAAAACTACAATTTTGGGGTATACATCTGTGCCTAAAAACTAATTTTGAAAAACGAATTCGCGCTGCGATCCTAGCCCTAGTAAGGATTGAACTTGTTTCGGGCCTTCTCCGGCTCGACCCCGGCCTCTGCCTGGTGCTGGCGAAACCTTGAGGTGGCATAATGGCCCTTGGCGCGATTGACCCCAGTGGTCTGCACGGGCGGACCGCCAGAGCCGCCGTTGTTGCCCAAAGTAGTCAAACTCAACAAGTCCAAGGCGCTCAGATTGGAGAGAGCACTGAGGGCTCCTGGTTTCGTCAAGAAGTGGAGAGCGGAGGCCAACGGACTGGCCAATGATTGGTTACTGGGAGGAGAGCTGGCGGAACTTCCGTTCGGGGTGCCATTGTTGGCGGTGACGCCTCCGGCCGGACTATTGCCGCTAGCAGCCGTTCCATTGGTGGTCACCGCCACCGAAGAAGTGGCCGCGTAGCTGGAGGCACTGCCGTTGCTGCTAACCGAGCTGCCGCTGAGAGTCACATTGTTGGCTGACACTGAACTGGGCACGGACACTGAGGTGTTGGGCACGACGACGCTGCTGTTGCTGCTAGCGACGCTGTTTGTGAGGGCCGCTGACAAGCCGGCGGTCGGGCCATTTGGAGCTCCGGCACTGGCCCCGTTTACAGTCCCACCGTTGAGACCGGCAACGACGGGAGCACCTGTAGCTCCGGCAGCGGATCCTGCACCACTTACACCGACACCACCACCGGCGGCCGCGCCATTATTGGCCGCTTCCAGCAGATTGGCCTTCTGCAGCTCAACGCTGTGGAAAAGGTGGAAGATAGATAGAGAGAAAGGAACAAATAGGATATTTTGTTTAAGGTGAGGTTCGTTTTTTTTTTCTTTTTTAAAACAATTATTTTTTTTTGTGATTTTGTGGAATTGAGTTGGTCATTTTTCATTTCGAGTTTTTTTTTTTGTGTTATACAAAAAGGTTAAGGAGGTTTGTGTTTATTTTTGGATTCGAGGAGGATCGGTTCGGTGGGAGGTTCATTTGATAGAAGAGCGTTTTGGGTTTTGGTTTGGTTGGTTTGGAGCGGCGTTCAATTTGAATGGTGGGAAAAGAAAACTTTGCGGGCGCCTAAGTGCTGGGATCAACAAAGATGAGCTTTACTTTAATTGTTGTTGTTGTTTTTGATGGTTTTGTGGAAGGAATGGTTAAGGGAATCAGAAATGTTCGCACATTTCTGTTTAATGGTTTGGATTTTTAGTTTTTGGATGAGACTTGATTTGATTGATTGGCGAGGGAAAACGAGTTGAACTGCAGAGCTTGAAGTACCAATTTACTGTTCCAGCCGGTTTGGTGTGTGCAAGTGCGACGCGTGATGTGGTTAAGTTGGTGAAGCTCCTCCGCCTTTCTGCTCTTCTGCTGCCGCCTCCTCCTCGGCCTCTGCCTCTGCCTCCGCCGCAAGATCCACCGACAGACTTTTTTGTTAATCAATTACAGGCGTTCAATCGATCAATTGCTGCTGGCTGGCTAGATGCTAAGTTTATGTTTATATGTAGTTGGTAGTATTATAAAAAAAAGTACGAGTAGTTTCGTGTGGGCTTAAAAACAAATTGCTTTGGACTACGCTAGAATGGGCTGGGCTGGGCAGGGCGTTTGCCGATTGCTTGCTGGTTAATGAACTGAGTTTTGAGTTACAATTCTTTAAAAAGCTTATGGACTACGAGATTCTGTGACTGTTTTGCTTGATCTTAAAAAAGTAATGCCGGCCGGCGGTGGGTTAAACTGAGTTTTGCACCAATTTTGAACGCGCCGGGACCCCCGCCCCTTCCCACCCGACCAGAAAACAGAGACCGCTACCCATTTGTCAGTAGATTGTCGACCGACCTCCTTAGACCTTCGTTGTCAATTTGCAAATCAATTCGACAAAATTGTTAGATTGCTTATACACAATACACACACGCACACACACACACACACACATACATTTAGACTATATCGTGTTTGAAACAGCCATCGAAAGACTAGGAAATCATTCTCGCCACTCACCTCATGTTGATTAAGTATTGAGCCAGTGCAACTGAGTCCGGATTGCCGCTGATCGTGATGGTGCGATCGGTGTTGCCGCCCTCGCGTTCCTCGCAGTTCGATATGCGTATCATGGCGCCGGAGATTTGGCGAATTTCGGCAATCTTGGTGCCTCCCTTGCCGATGATGCAGCCGATTAGGTCGTTCGACACGGTCATTTCGTGCTGCTGCTGCTGGGCTCGGTTAGCCGCGTTTGCCGTGCGCAGCTGCGATCCAGCCAGGGCTGCCAAAGCTAAAAACATCCAATTTAAATCAGAAAATAAGCAAAATTCAGTTGGAGAGAAGCTTACCCGTATGATTGAGCCCGCTGGATTGGGTTGGGTTCATGCCAGCCAGGCCCAGGGCAGCCAAGCCGGCCAAAGGATTCTTGGTAACCTGCTGCGGGAGGGAAACAGAAGCGAGCAAAAAAGAACCTTACAATTAGTAAATTGCCTTCAAACCGTCGCTTCAGTATTAATTTTAATTTAATTTGTATAACTGTGGGAATTGGACGAGGGGTCTGAGGTCGGGGGAGTCAGAGTCCGATATCTATATATACATATAAGCAATAGCCAGGTGGTATATTTTTATATGGTATATACAGCATTATCTTTTCAAGGCTCTCGCCTTTCATGAGTAGGGGAATAACACAACACAACGCGCGTACAGCTTTCAAAACAGTGAACAGAAATTTTTCAAATTTGAACAACAAACAGAAGCTCGAAAAATTAGTACAAACGGAATGCAAAAATCAGATCAAATGTTTTAAAGGAACCACCCACACACCCACACAATACGGTCTCTGTGTGAGCGGTGTTGGGTGTGTGTCTGTGTGTGCAGTGAATGAAATTTTGATTGGAATTTCGGAATTGTTGTGTGAGTGTGTCTGTTGGTTTCCTGGCCGGGCTCTATCCTATTGACAGCACTGGGACAGTTGGGATTGTGTGGCTCTTTCTCAAGGAAATGACAGCCGGACGTTTGGTGATTTACGACAAAACATTTATAGCTCAATTGCAAATTAAATGGTACACGTCAAATCGCTGGATAATTGAATCCATAATATATTGAAAAAGGAAGCTTGCAATTCTGCCTTAAATCGAATCAGGTCAGAGCATTTCAAATGTGAACTAAATATTTTTAATTTATTGAATTTGAGACCTTTCCCGGCCTTTAAATATTCAATTTCGTTATCGAATTTGAAGGTTGGGGGAGGTTGGCATTTTCTCTGGATCTTTTAAAGCTCTGCAGCACCCACAGCATTTCACATCACACACACACACACCACACGGACACTCATTTATACATGCGCACTTTTGTGTAGGGAAAGATTTTTGTGCACATCTCGTTATAAATTTATACAAATTCGGATGCAGTCGCGCAAACTCGCTTTGTAAAATAACCAAATCAAACTGCAGCACCTGCAAATAAGTTTGGAAAAAGTACATGAATTTTATATGCGATACAGCATAGAAAAAGAATTCCCAACTTGGAATCGCTAATAAATCCCAGGGACACGGCACATGTCCTGCGCATAAAGATGCAAGCTTCTAATGGGAACAACAAAGATGGAAGATCTCTTAAGTTTAAAGGCGGCTTTTAGTGCGAGGGTCTCTACAATATCACAATGTAGCAGGGAAGTGTGTGTGTGTGATCGCTGTTTTGTGTTTGTGGTGGCAGCAGGAAATCAGTTTTGAGAGGGGGAAAAAAACTACATTTCACAAAAATAACATGCGCGTTGCTGTATGTGGAGAATTTCTGTTTGTTTTTCGTCGTTGGGGGTGGGGGGAAAAACGAAACTTAAATGAATTGCAGCTCAAAATAAAAGAGAGTTAGGTCCATCGGGCGTGTGGCAGGGGGAGGCTTGTCTACCGCTACTGCGATGCCGGGACAAGGGCGAAGATTGTCATAAAAACTCGTTGGGATATTAACAACAAACAAACATAGAACCAACTTTGAACAATTTACAAAAAAACAGCTGTTGGCAGTCATATGGTGGGAGGCGGGCGGGGCTGGGATGATGGTAAGTTTACATCTCCGATGAGAGCTGGCCGTCCATAGATGCTTGATTTTTAGTGGCGCCCGTCGAGGGACAACTAAAACTCAGCAACTTTGTGGTCGCAACATCGGCGGTGGGCATTAAGTTCATTGAAATATGGCCAACACCAGAGCCAGGACGGGGGTCATAAACGTAACGACAGAGTTAAAATGGCAACTACAGGAACATAAACACACAAACTACACACACAAATCGAGCGGACTGTTTACACTGAACAAAACTCAATGCCGCTTGCGCGGTGCGCTAAGACCGTGGAAAGGATTTACAAACTACTGGGGGGAGAGCAGGGGCAACAAAACAACGATACGAGTATTGAAGAAATAGTTATAGAATCTACGGGGGTTGGGGGAGCGGGTTGCTGGGAATCTGTTTCCCTTCTTTGGGTTGGTTCTTTATTTTAGTTTTGTACCAAGAGGAATTCGGAACAGCAATGCTTTCGCCAACAGCATGACAAATCCATCAATATACCCTTTACCCTTCTTCACAGGGTACAAGGGTATAAAAACTCGAGACGCGCAAGGCGTTCTTCTTGCGTTTGTCATGTTGTTCCGGGTTCTGTGCCTGCTTTGTGGATTTCTGTCGTTCTTCCTCTCGTCTTCATCAACCAAAACTCACGTCGGGCATTTGCTGTAGGTGATGGTGTGCTGGTACCGCTCCTGGTAAATGTGCCCCCTTTAACAAAGGATCCGATAGGCCTGAAATACCAGCATGTAGACCACCGGAAGCCAAGGCAAGTGGAAATACTGGACAGGTCTATTTTGTTCAAGCGTTTTTTGTACGGATCGTTTACAATTAAATTTTTGTTTTTTTTGTAGTGGTGGTGGTGTCGAAGGTGTAGGTTGTAATTTGTACATATTGTGTATAATTCCAAAGAAGAAAAAGCAGAAGAACCGAAAACAAAAAGAACAATTTAGAGCGAGATATTTTTCTTTTTTTGCTTAAAAGGAATTGGCTTTATTTTTGTGTGCAATGAAACACAAATTCTTTCCAAGGTTCTGAGAGTTCTGGGTTATACAGGATAAAGTCGATACGGGGTATTGAAAAACGCAAGGTACACAATTCGGGGAGCAGAAGTTTGTTCTCTACGCGGAAGACTGAGAGTGTAACTTAAAGGGGGAAGTGGAATGGCACACAACGAAATGATAAGAACTGAGGCCCAACGAATGAATTGACGGCAGAAGAAACAAGAACTGGGACTGGGACAAACTACACAAGAGTTATGAAGTTAAGCCAGGACCCTTAAGCGCTTCAAAATTTAGCACTTCTAACCATAAATTTTCATTTATTAATGATGAGTTAGTTTCATACTCTATTATTACTTGAGGGAAAAGAGTTGGGATCCGAAAACAGACTTCACTAGCTGTTCACCAGGGCCCACAAGTGGAATTGAAAAAGTTTCTTTGTGATTGGAGCGCGCACAGATGAAGAGAAACCGAATTCTGATTTATCGTTTTTGTTTTTGGGCGTTAATTGAATTTGATGTGACAAAAATCTTTCGGTTTAGTTTTGCAACTATGGGGAAACGATGGCGGGCAAAATTGCAATTGGATTCCAAAAAAATACACAGATAATAAAATAGACAGGACAGAGAAAGAGAAATAGAGAGAGAGAGAGAGGGAAACGAAAGTGTAGTAAGTTATGTGAGGGCTCGGGCAGGACGATTTGTGTGGAATGCTATTGTTGTTGCTGCTGCTGCTATTGAAATTTGTTTTATGGCAAAATGGTTCTGGACTTGGAACAACTCGTCTAAAAGTTTGGAATTCATTGGATTTTGTCGCTGTTGTTGTTGTATGAATTTTGCAAAAATTACAAATAAAAGGAAACAATTTAATTTGCTTTGTGCCTGGAATTTTTTACTAAACAAAAATAAGAGGCTTAATACCAAACGCAGGATAAGATAGACAATGCTTTTTTATTTTGCTGAGGTCAGGTTTTGGTTTTTTGCTGCTTTGAAAGAGTGTTGCTGTCGGTATTTTACAATTATTATAGAGTTGATTGTCAGGGATTCGAGTCTGCGAACAAACTGAGAAGGAGTTAAGTTTTGATGTTGTTGTTGTTTGTTGTGTTGAGGTTGAGATTACTTTGGATTATATTGTATTTAAGAGGGGGCTAGTGTGTATATTGAACATACTTCTCCACGCTGCACACGCGCCACGAGCCCTCGTGATTCAGAGATTCGATTGAGACAGAGTGAGAGACATTGTGAGAGTTTCAAGCCCCCCGAGCCCGTGAATGCATACACTCATCACTCACTCACGAGCAAAAGGATCAGGCAAATCGCAGACTTGGCCACGATTTGGCTGAAGCAGTACTTGTACTTGATGAGAGGGGTAAGTGCTCTAGGCACACATCGAACACACAAGCTTAACCTGAGAGAAGAGAGTGCAAAGAAACTAAAAAAACAAAACAAAAATAAAATATATATATTTTTAAATATATATTATAAATTTTCAGTTAATTATTTCATTTTGTAATAGTAATTTGTTCGCTGTAAATTGTTAGCATTAGTTTCGGAGTTTCGGAGGTTCGGAGGGGGTCACTTGGTTTGAAAATGAAGAACCTCGGGAGGGGCAACAGTTCAAAAAGATGAGAGCAAAGAAAACTGGTAATCAAGGGACTCCCATTACACAGCCGGGGACTTCGACACAAACCTCTCCAAGGGGGAAACTCTAGGAACTCTTTTATCAAAAGGACTTCGGGCGGTACAATATTAAACTAAAGAATCGAGGGCTGTGAGCCGGGAAGGAACTACAGGTAGAGGCGTACTTTATGTTAGGGAGAAATAGTTAGGACCCAGTTAGTGTAGGTGGCTGTGGTGGTACACAAACTTAAGATTGCTTCTAAACAAATAAAGAGATGTAAGGATTCGTTAGAGAATTTAAATTAAGAGGCAAAACGTATAATGGACGCGCATAGATCAATTTAAAGAGAATTGTATTGAGAACTGAGCAAAATTGGGAACACAGAAAGTGAGAAACAATCGGTTCGGCATCGAAGTGGCAAAAGAAAATGCAGTTGTTGTGGATTCATAGGAACGGTTAAATAAGAAGATAAACAGAAGGATAGATTTAACAGAGTAGAGAAAGATGGTGGTAGGCGGCTGGCAGTACACACTCTTTACTGATTTTAAGGACACGGCTTACATATTTTCAGGGCGGGATATTTTATTGCGACAGCGAACTCACCTCTTGTGTGGGCACTGCATAGTTGCCCTGAATGGTGAAGGCCTGCCCATTGGCCAAAATGACTGGACCAGTTACTTGGGGTTTTGGTCGATACGGTATGGTAGCACCCCGCGGTGGTGACTGTTCCGGCAGAGTAGAAGTAATCTCCATTTTAAAACATATTGAAATTACCAAATTAGATATTGTTTTATACTCACCTCCAACATAACAAGACATATCTGATAGATACATTGGGTGATCTGCTCGGCACTGCCACTTAGAGTGACCGCCCGCTCTGTTGAGTTTGGCAACATTTCGCTGGCCACCTGTATGGAACAGCCTGTGGTCTGGCGAATTTCCTTGATTTTGGATCCGCTTTTACCTGCCAAAAGGGTTTGATTTGAACCATTCGCCAACTCATCTAAGCTAGTTCTTACCAATTAGCGATCCACATTGACTGGCAGGCACAATCAACCGAATGGGTATTTGGGTCTTACCAACTTTTCCCACGTCATTGAACTGCGAGCACCACTGCAAAGGAGTTCAATAAACAAATTAATTTAGATCTAAAGCAATTCTTATTCGACAATACAAACCTCCTCGAATTTTTTTGTAATTAGCGTAAATGCCGAGAAGATCGCACTGGTTGTTCCAGACACCGTCACAATGCGTTCCGGGCATGAGCCATCCGAAATATTAATTTTGGCGCCAGACTAAAACGAAAATTAATTGATATTTAAATTAAAACAAATCATAAGTGATTAACATTAAAATTTAAAAATACCCAATGACAAGTTTATAATCCTTAATAAAAAATAAACAGCCTCTTAATCAATGTACAAATATATACAAATTTAATTTAAATACTACAAAAAAAAAAAAAAAAAAATTTTTAATTGTAACCAAAATCTTCGAATTACTTACTTCTTCACGAAATCTGTTGACGATTTCTCCCTTCTTGCCAATAATACTTCCCACTTCCTGAAAATAAACAAAAATTTAAGAATTATTGTTAATTGAAATGCGTAAGTGAAAAACTATTCGATTATTGTTATAGATCCCCTTAAACTCTTGTGTTTTTCTCAGTCAAGAGCCACCCACTGCCGGCCGGCCATACATGCAAAAGCACTTTATATGTTTTTATTTTGTTTCTTTTTTGGAAACCCAACGTCGACCCGCAAATTTGATTACACGTAAAGTGAAATGGAAGAGGACATTCTTCGGTCCCGCGTGTGCGGCGCTTTTGAATATTTAATTGCCACAAAAAGCAATCCCCCGCATGTCAGTCGTATCGAGAGGAAAGTTCCGCGCAGGCTGCTGAAAGTGCGAGTTGTTGATCAAATTAATTTTCTGGCCACCGCTTTTCCGTGCATTAATTGATTGAGAACGCAACTCTCCCAGCGACCGAGGATGCCAGTGGTTCGCTCCGATATTGTGTTTAACTCAAAATTCTTTAAGTCGGTGAAAGTCATTAAAAATATGTAAAGTCTACGAACAAATGAATTTTTGTGACAGGTGCACTTTTACGGCAGATTTTTTTAAGTAACACAAAATAACTTTTTATATGGCTAAAATATCAAACGTTTTTCTATTCCCTCAACACCGCGCAGTTTTTGAATTTATGCATTTGCCATAGGAGACGGACGGCTGCAAGTTTGTGATAGACTTGGACTTATTTGTCCACTTCTCTAAACTTTATCTATGCATATTTTACATATTCTAAAATCACACAATGCAAAAGTCAATAGAGCGCCAACAACATAGAAATCGGTCAACAGACACACACACGGGCATAAAAGTTCAATTTTACCTTCGTTTGCCACTTCACTTCCTTGCAATGCGAAGGTATTTTTTGCATTAATTGTGGGCCACATTTAAATACCGAAATCAACGAATCGCATTGACCTCTCATAACCAGAACCACCAGTTAACTGACTGACCGACTGAACTTCCTGGTCGATAAGAAAGGAGTGCCAAGTGAATACCAACAAATGCGGGGAGGGGCCACCACCACGGCAGATGGCCTAGAGAACCGGCAGCTTATCCGTATGCTCATCTCACGCGCATCGGGTTCTATGGTTTGTGTTTATCTACGGACGCGGAAGGTACACAGAAATATATGCAAATTGTGGAAATTCCTCTTGGCTTAAAGAAGGCTGGCATGCATAATTGAATAACCGAGGAAGGAGCGGTGCCCGGATGCTCGCTGGGGATGGTCAAGAAGAGCAGTTTGCCGTTATTAATGATGATGAGCAAGCGCGGCTACTGATGACCAGCCATCAGCGTAATGGCCACCGTTTGAGCCTAAGCTGGGCATGAGTTGCCTTATAAACTGATGTTCCTTGAAAGGCCAAAACGCCAGCCAAATCAAATTTTAACAAAAAAAAAACGAGTCAAGTCTCTTCAACCGCAAGAAATTCAGATTACGGGAGCGTTAGGAAAAATAACGAAACGCCAATGGGAACTGATAGACTTGAAGGTTGGACTTTAGAATGTTTCATCAAGGATTGATTTAAAGCGCCCTTTCCCAACAGGAAAAGAGGCAGGAAAGAAATAACATTGACAGTAAATGGCAGAAGAGATAAACGTTCAATTGCAGCAGCCATTAAAAATCGCACCAAGGCAGCGATGACGGGAAACAGCAAAGTTTAGCTGGAAATCTTGGTTCCCTTCTCTGCCCCACCTGCGCATTAAAAGCGCATGTCAAGGGCATTCGTCAGTGGCGCTGAGTAAGTCGACGGTAAGCAATTGACGACGTCGTTTGCCGGTTGCCGTTGGCGTTGCCGCTGCTGGGCATTTTGCATCTCTAATTAACCCAGGCTTATTATTTTTTGAACGGGGCTCACAATTGTTGCAGTTTTGTGTGAAAGTCAGACGGGTTGGTGGGCGAACAGCGAACAGCGATCGGTCGATCGACTGACTCAACGCTGCAACTTGGCGAACTCGTGACGCAGCTAATTAATTTATAGCAAAAGCAGCAAGCAGACGACAATGTGAAAATGCAAAGCCAGCCAACTAACGCCCTCTGTTTTTTAGATCTTGCTGGGTGTTTCTTTTTCTTTTGATTTGACCCCTTGGCAAGCAGTTGTAAATTGCCATTCCCCAAGCGAGTTGCACGCCCAGAAGATCCGTCAACTGGGTCGGCAAAAACCTGCGCCAGCGGTCGGTCGCTGTTGTTCTTTATTTTGTTTATTTGAATCATGCATTTTTAATTAGTGAAATTGCACGACACCTTTACGTGAATATTTGTGGGCAAGTGCAAGCTTTTTTCCCCTCTTCTTTCAGCTCTTTGAAACTCGCCAGCCCAGCACTTGTCTTCAATTAATTAACCAATTGCCAACCCCTCGGTCCTTTCAAATGCGTCGGGCTTTGTGCGTCCGTTAAACAAATAAAATCTGATTTGCTTTGCAACAAAAATCGCCAGATAGCGCAGCAGAGCTTGTTTTTAATTTTAATTAAATAAAATTTAAATACCCTGCCGGGCACACTTTATCCGGGGGGATAAGAGTAAAAAGGCTCATGATTTATTTGCCATATTGGCGACCTCCCCAGACACGCCGACTGGCCAGCACATGTGGCAGTAGCGGCGGCGGCACACACACATGGCGGCCAGGTTGTTGCCTGGCAAACAACATTGCGATTTTGTTTTCCGCTGTTTGTAATTTTTTAACAGTTTCTTTTTTGTTTTTTGTCTAGCAATTTTCTTGCATTTTCTGGCGTTGTCTCGGCGGTTCTCACGCTTTTTGCCAGACCCACCAGCGCAGCAGTTGCTGCTGCAATTTTATTTATTTTCGTTCAATTTTGAACGCTGTCGCATTAACACCAAAAATCCTAAACAACGTACGGCTATAAATGAACGCCAGCCCCCCAAATTCTGCGCCATAAGCATGACTCTTCGCTTGTTTTGTCCCACCGGTTCGGCTTCGAATTGTTGCTCTACTGACCCACAAAAACAAAACCCAGCCTAAGGTGTCGGTTCTCAGCCTCCATTCCTCTCCACCATGGCCGCTACCGGGTGGCTCAATTACCGTTTTCTATTCTCAAGATCTTAGATCTAAATGTGACAGTTGCCAGACAATAAAGGGCTAAAGAATGGAAAATAAATTCCCTCCATCCCCGGGTGGGCTAAAGCGGGTAATTTCACATCTTCTGAACGATTTATAGACATGTCGAAACTGCAAGTAATCCAGACTGGAGATCTAAACTAGTTGAGATGATAAACGGCTGTCTGGGGAAATCTTATTAAACGGAAGGAATCTGCAATAATATGAAGCAAGAACCCAGAGCTCTTTCCGAGTGTTGGAAATAAATGAATATGAATTCTGGGACTTTCATAGCATATTTTCTATACTTTTTTTAAAGGTTCGGATTACCTTATAATTCAGCTGATTAAAATTATCATTTGTAATAATTTTTATGCTAGCAAATTCGTCAGCAAGTTAAATTAAAATTGAAAATTTACATTTATTTACTCAATTGACTACCAAAGCCCAAAATAATTATACGTCATTATTTTAATTTAATGACAGATATTATACAGTTCTCAAATTAAAAACCAATTGATATATCATATTTGGGAGAAAAAAGGAATACAAAATGTCCAAAGGCAACTCCATAAAGTAATTCATGACAGATAAATGAAACACAAACGCAAATATAATAAGACAACAATTGGAAACATCGAGCCAAATAAGTTCTAAATAAAGTCTGAGTGACGAAAGACTAATGCTAAAGGAAATTGCCAAGGTATGCAACCGATTGGTCATGTATGTATGTTATATCTATGTAAATCCCAATACGATAGGAAAAAAAATCAGTTTGTTTTCAGACAAAAATATATCACTAAAGCTTTAATAGGCGATGAAAAAAAGACAGCCAGTAAACACTAGCGAGCTCAGTTTTAAACAATTCACTTATAACTTTGAACGAAAGTTGCACTCAGTGGTGAAGACTCATTGAAATTGTAAAGCTCCAAATAGAAACTAGAACTTTTAAAAAGTAAAAGCAGTTCCGCAAAAGGAAGAGCAAAATCCTGGATAACAACAATCAAGTGTTATCAAAATCAAGTATTAGTATCAGCAAAATAAAAAACAAAATAATAAAATATTAATATTTATAAAATGAAAATTGAATGATTTAAAATTCGAGGCTTCGAAACGTTGGACTGCCTGCATTTTGGTTTAAATATTATACATATTACTGTTTTTAATTTTTCGGCTGGATTACTTTTTTGGCCGCAATTTATTTTGCTTTTATCTGGGGGACTTTACTGGCAATCTGATTTCTTGTTTGGCTTTGCCGAATCCCCGTCAAGTTTTTCGCTCTTAATGTCTTTTTGAACACCTCTGATATTTCGCCCGAATCCTCTGCCATGAATAAGGGGATTGACCGCCGCCGGGCACCCTCGGCCTGGTACATCAATTTGAATATCTTCGGCAACGGAAATAAGTTTGCCTGGCTGGGCTGGCGAGGGCCCTGGGATTTCTGTCTTTATTTCGGGGTACTGAAAAACAGCGACAGGTGTATGGACAGATAAGGCGACAGACAAGACAACCAGACGATGCATTCATCTCACTTACACGCAAGCGACTCGATTCGAACCGAGCTGGCATCTTGGCCAAATTACATGATGTGTGGTTGAAATTTGGCAGAGAGCAAATAAAAATATTTGTGTAGACAATTTATTGCAAAAATAGAAGCAGACGACGATAGCGTCGCTGGCCGCTGACCGCTGCCCAAGGAGCCGTCCAGGGGCGGATCCTAGAGGCCTCTGGGTGGCCCATGAATAATTGCGCACTTTTTGGCTTTTATTCAATAAACAAAATGCCAACAAAATATTTTCTCACTCCCCTCCGTGCCTTGTCGCCAGCGACGATGGCGAGGTAATGATGATGATTATGGGACACAAGGACTCGAAGCGGGGCAATAAATCGCCGCGACACTTTAAACGATGCCGACCGCTGCGGTCTCAGCTAGTCGCTCTTTGTTGTGTGTTGGTCTTTTGATAGATAGTTATAGATTAGTGTGATTTATGAGTGTCCGCCGATGCCGCCTCGATGGCTCCCCCCAATCCGGTCGTGTGTATGTAAATTATTTAATTTTAAATGTAAATGCAAATCGCCTGCATCGCGCCAAAATACTGACGGCAGTCAGTCAGTTTCCCAGTCCTCGTTTACTTTTTTAATAGATTTTAATTGCCCGCGAAATAAGTTTCCTGTAATCGATTAATTCGCTTTGAAGGCGATTGAAGAAGGCCAGAAAAACATTGAGTGCCTGCAGTTTCGGGGATCCTGTATTTTTACCCTTTTATAGAAGATATTCCGTGGTGTGATATTTAAAAAATAAAAAGTGACACTTACCTTTCCTTGCATAATCAGCCTTATTGTGAGTGTCACCGATGGATCCTCGTGTTTGACAGGCACGCCAACCGCACTGCCACTTGAATTATTGTCTTCCATTTTTCCTTATTTGCTCTCCTGCTTCTCCTTGGGGGGTTGTGTTGTTGTTTCCTTAACGCTTTCCTATCGCGCGCGCTCCAAAGAATAAAAAAAATGTTGCCTCTACAAATCGATGACGGCGCTGCTGAGGATTCCTAATGCAACCAGGGGGCTTCCTTTAATAAGTCGTCTTGTGGTTTTGGTTTGGCTTTGTACATAGACTTTTTATTGCTATATTGAGGCTTTGTTTTGGCTCTTTTAGGTTGCTCTCAGAACTAAAATTGGTGGTGTCTTTGCTGGTAGTACTACGTTGGCTTAAGCTCGCTGCGTTTTGGTTTTCTTTGTGTTTATGATTTGAGTTTATCTTTCTTTCAATTAAAATGCAACAAAAAATCACTGCGTGATTTGTTTTCCTCCGTTTTTCGTTTCAATGTTGAGCAAGAATACTGTTGCTTAGCTGATGCATTTAGATTCAAACTGCAAGGGAAGAATGAAGAGAGAACACGAATTAATAGAGTTTAGCGAATTGGAAATGTGCCCGCAAGGTGGACCAAAATAAATCAAATACCCTGTAAACTTATTAAGAAATTGTTGTTTCTAAAATAATTAATATCTATAAATCTCGAAATTAGCTTGAAAGCATGGCACCCCAAATTGCTTAGACAGCTAAGGCCTCGCCACGGACTACAACGCCGAAGGCGCCTTCCGGCAGTTGGTTGGCCAAGCAAAATCGTTCATCATTATTACGGAGGACGGCCCTCGGTTCTCGGTGCTCGTTATATGAAATTCTTAAGACGCAAATCTTTGAAATTGCGCCAAATTTTTGTTCATATTCCAAATGTTGTGCAAAATATCAATGGACCAAATTCTCCATCCACTGATGCCTCCCCAAAGCTTCCTTTCGAATCGACACACATTTTCGAGCTCACAGCAAATTCCCAGCATAACTTTTGTAAGCATTTGTGTAGCTTCGAACGACATTCCCAGGATCCCAACGGATTCAATAAATTGCAAAATGCACAAGACTGTAAATAATTTGGTTCGGCATAATCAAACGAAAAATGTCAGACAACTAAATAAATTATTTATAAATAAAAATTTTAACAATACGAATTTTTGACTATCAATATGGAGCGACTTTTGCGACCACCGCAAAAGTTATGGCAAATCGTTTTAATCCCCCTATTTGCATTCAATTTGTAATGACCCCGACCAGCTGGGCTTGTTGTTTTCGGGGCTGCTTATGCGCACTAATTCCTCTTGAACAAGAGCCACAACAATTAAGCCAGAGCGCGCAAAAGGCCCCCGGAAAGTGAAGAAGAAGCCCAAAAAGGAGATGGCCCGAAATCCCAGTGGACTTATGCGGACGTGCACTTTAAATGTCCGTTAACAAAATGCGCATAATTTGCTTGCTGGGGCGGAGGAACCGCCTTCCGCCAAGTCGGCCAGCAATCTAGCCAACCTGGTTCCGAGCTATTTAAATTGCCATTTGCATGAATATTTCGCCAGGTTTATTATGCAGGTGGAAGAACAGTTGCGTGCAAAGAAGCGAGGCAAGAAGGCTTAGTTTGTTTATGCAAATGCTCAATGGACAAGTCGAGGGAAGCCAAATCACTGGCCGTCCGAATTCTGACAGAAGATTATGCAAGCCGCAGTTTGCGGTGCGCTTGATTTGCCACACTTTCCACCCCCCACACAAAACACCTCAACACAGCCTCCCGCTGTCTGCCGACGGCCGGCCAGACGCAGACCAGCCAGCCAGCTACTCAGCGGCTCATCTAAGTAGAACGTGGGGCTCCAAAGAAATGCGAAAGAGAACATTTCGTTACAAGTTTTGTGAATGCGACAGCCGCGGCTGCAACAAAGACATTGCAATTCCCGGGAAGGCTTGGAAAAACTGCATTGGCATTGAAAATGCAACGTGGCGCTGAGTCGCGTGATGGTGATGATGATGACGGTGACGGTGACGGTGATGAGGATGTCGGTGATGTAGTTGCTGCAGATGACAGCGCTGCTGGGGCTGCTGGTGTCGTGCAGCAGGCAACTGCCAGCAACTCATTATCAATCATACGCACTGTGGAACAGGCGGAGTTTTAATGGATTGATGCTCCTCTTCTTGCAAGTTGGCCCTCTCTTTGGTGGCAGGTGTTGCCAGCAACAAAAGAAAATGCCCATAAAAGAGAAGGAAAACATAACTAGTTTTCTTTTAATTAACTTGCAAAAAGCCGGAGATGGCAAGCCGCTTTTCACTGTCTCCGCGACTGGTTTGCTTTCTAATTTCCCCGACGTGAGGATATCGAAGTGTCCCATTTTCCACACACCCAAGAGAATTTCAATAAAAAAAACACTCATTTTTTTTATTTGAAACAAAACCTCTGCTCACCCTTGAGCAGGGGATTTTAATAACAGAGGCTGGCCATCCCCTCTGGGCTAGACGAAAAAAGAGGGAGAAAAATCAATTGAAATTTTCTTGCTGCCCTCCTGGCGTTGTAAAAATTCATGAGCCGCTTCCAACGCCAGGTACGTGCGGTATTCTTGTGGTTGGTATTTCAAAATATGACGACGACATCTTAGCCTCATCAAAAACCTTTAAAAATCCTGTCATATGTTATATGCGGCGGGGCGTGCAGTCAGACATTGCTGACTTTATACGTCAATTTTAGCCACCGCCACAGTTTCCATTTACGGCAAAAAGGAAACACAAACACAGCCAGGGGAGGCGGCGGAAGAGACGCGGAGCCACCACGTTTACAGAGACCGCCAGTTGGCGATGGCGTGGCGGCTGGCACCGGGGCATCATCATCGCTGTCATCATTACCAAAACGAGAGACAACGACAGCCGCGAAGAGGGCACAAGGGGGGAGACGAGGTGGGCTTTACCTTTTGGGGATACGGCGGTGCGCCATTTTTCCAGTTTTCTTTCATTTCTCACTTTGGTATTTTCAATTTTGCTTGCCGCAACTTTTCATTGTAAGCTTGCCGCCGCCCAGCCAAAATCCAATCTGTCCCGATCTCAGCCATAAACTCCGCCCTTTGGCGTTTGCATTTTTCTCATTAGCAGTCGCCTGCTTATATTTTTTAATTGCCTGCAAAGTTTCTTTGGGCGGCAACGCCCCGGAAATACTTGAACTTTGGTCTCCAGGACTCCCCGTACCTACCTGCCGGCGCCCTCCACTTTGTAAATTAATTTTTAAAATTAATTATGCTCTCGTGTGTGGAGCAACCTATCCATCCATCTACCCACCGGACCGACCCATGTGTGCGAACAGTCTCCCTTTATGAACCAATAGAGAATTGCGCTGCCGTCTCGAAACACCTGACGACCAATCTACGGGCTCATTGGCGTCGTCGGCGCTTCTGTCCGTTGGCGAAAACTCGTAAAACTGTCACAAGAAACAAGTCCCATCCAACTTTGTCCCGCCAACATTTTCCCACATCATAGAATGTTAATATTAAATCGCCCGCAACTGTTCCTTGGTCAGCCATCCAGCTCTTCATCGTCGGATGAATTGCGGCAGATAATCTGATTTTCTCCGAAACATTTCCATTCACAAGCCGCGCGGACGACTTTAATTGCGACAAGACATAAACTCTAACCCGATTATATTAGTGCCTATTATTGAATAAACAAATGAATCAATAATGAGCAATATTAAATAATCAAACAAATTGAAGATTATCCGATCACAAAGCAAGAAGGGTGTAGATTCTAAAATCGACAATAAAAGCTGTTAAAATTCGAAATGCAAATTAATCCGTCAGGTTGGATTATTTTTTGCACCGCGCGTCATTATAAGCACAAATTGTATGAGTTAATGGGAAACATTAAAAATGTAAAACCCCCGGGGCTTGGCATTCAGAGCCCGCCGATACACCCAAGCATAACACACACAACAATTTTAAATGCTGCTGAAATATTTAATTACCAGCAAATGCTGCCCGGCCCATCAAACCGCCAGGCCAGCAGCCTTTCATTCGATGCCCACGCAGCGCCGTTTTAATAATCGGCATGGGAACAAAGCCAATAATCATAGCCTACTTATTGGGGCGGGTGGCAAGGAGAAGTCAACCTGCGCCCAGCATTTTCGCAGGGCATATTAATTTTGTGTCAAATAAGTAAAACGCAATTATACACACATGTCAAAGCCCAGCACAAATGGGCAATTTCGCTCACACACACACACACTAGAGCGGCATTTATACCTCAATATGAGTTAATATTTGGAGGGTGGGCGGCTATCAGCATCCGGCGGAGCGCACAGCAATCAATACAAACATACAAACTGGGTCCCCAATTCATTTTCCCAACAACAGCAACTACATCGCCTACGAATAACTTTGGTCCCCCCCTTCGACACTTTGACCGACCAACCGACCGACCGACCGCACACGAGAGTTCAATTCTCGCCGCCCACAACACAATCGGCATACAGACAAATTTCATGAAATCCCTTAATATGATGACCTATTAAAATTATGCCAACCCCATGACAATGGAAGCCACCACCACCAACAACAACAACAACACCAACAAGCGCACTGGCAACAATGACGAAGTGAAACTATAATAGGCCAGGCCAGGACAGCCAGTCGGTCGTTTCATCTGGTCTTGTGCTCCCAATGGCTATCATACAGCTTAGGTGGCTTTATGCTGGGGCCCGTGTATGCGGGTGGGCGGGGAGGCAACCGGCACTTTGGCAATCTACTTCCTATCATCGACATAGTCGTTTCAATTCCTAAACCGCCTGTCCCTTTCCCTTGCACGCTCTCCACCCTTCCCGATGTGGCTAAGCAACTTTCCACGTGGCTGTCGAATGCGTAGGAAGAGAAGTAGAACAAAATTGGTCGTCAAATTGTCCTTTTCAATGAAGGAATTGTATTCCAATTGTACTTTCTTAAACGAAAAATTTCTTATTCAAGAATAGAAAATAAACTTTTAAAATATTGCCTGATCGACCTTCACTGTGCGTAGTCGAAACCAATTAATTTTCAAGGCGGCCCCAATTCGTTGGGCTTTGTTATCGTTCGATTACAAACTTTTCTTTCCACGGACCACAAATTGTTACATAAAGATCAAATACGCATTTTTAGAACAAGAGCGGCAATAAAGTTCGAGGAAAATAACCGTGACCATGCGAATCTCCCACAAGTCGTTTCGTATATCACCAACACCCATTGCCGGCTCTCTACGGATCCCAGCCACGTGTAACCGAATAACCCTTGCCGCTTGTGCGCGGGGTAAAAGTTTTTATTACATTTAATTTCCAATTAGTTGGAGCTTAAGCTTCGTCCTGGCTGGGCTGTCGATTTCAAACTTTTGCTGGGGCATCAAAAACGGATTGAAAGACGTGTTCTGTCATTACTCATGTGCTTAATAACTAAATTGCGGGATTAATAAATAAAGTTTGCCGACGGCGACCCCAATACCGACCCGCATTTAAGCCCTTGGCTTTCGCCAGACAGCCGTTTAAATGAGTTTAAAATCCTGGGGCTAATTTCATTACGCGGATGCTTCAAAATTTAATGAGCAGAGCCATCAACCCCTGGCCCACGGTCTGTCCTCTCCTGCTGGCCGAGTTCTGCCAACTCATCAGTGTGTGCTGTGGATTTCCTAATTAAATGTCACATCATATTTTTGACAACTAAGTATCAAAATATATAGCTGTCCTTCCGCTCACAAAGCAACCCAAATAGCCCGCTGCTGGCGACAGCAGCTCATCAAGTCCCCATGTCCTCGCTGGTAGCCTTTATCACCCGTACACATGGCCGGGCTGGGACATGTCCAATTCCGCAAACAGCAAACAGTCAACGACAAACAAGTGACGACCACAGAAGAAAAAAAGAAATGGGAAGAGAGCGAAATGGAAGCTCTTTTGGAAAAAACCTGTGCCGACATTTTGTCAGTTTCGAGCGTGGGTGTATCCATCAGCATTGTTGGTGTGGCCTTTATTTCCGTTTCATTGTGTCTCCTGCGACACTGTTGTTCCCTGTGACATAATCCTTAATCCTTCTACTTTATTGTGCATTTACATTTCAGTTCGCTCTGTCGGCTTGTTTGTTTTGATGGCAGGAGCCCGAGCCCGAGCCCTTCTTGTTCGATACTAACTCTATAAACTGCTGGCATATCAAGTTGCCGGCCCACAGATGTGTTCGGGGGGCGGATTTATGTCCCTTCCACCAAAGTCAGCAGTCAGCAAAAAGTGTGTTAACAAACAGAACAACAAAGTGCAACTGACACGAAAATCACTCCAAGTCTAAGCCTATAAACGCAGTGTCAATAGGAACCGATTTCTATATTATGAAGTTCCGGGGAAGATTCAAGAATTCTCATAATCATTTGGAATGAATTATCATCTTTCACATGACCAACATGGCGAAAGGCAAAATGTGATGGGTGTTTTGTGTTGCTAACGTTTCCAATCTTGTTGAAAGAATTTGCTATACCTTTCGACTCACTAATTACAAATTGCCACGCGGTTGTTGTTGCCAAGAAGACGCTGGCGATTGCAGCCGTTACAAATTCTTGCGACTCATAAATTAAGTAGGCCAGCCATAGACGTTGGCTGAGTGGCTGGATGGCTTGCTGGTCGAGACAGAGAAAAAAGCTTCGAGGGCCAAATGAATGCGATGATGAGCCTTGGCGCCTCGGCTCCCGCGCTGGCGGATCTTTATTAACGGCGACGTCAACAGCGCGTTGCAAGTTGTAGCGAAACATTACAAATGTTGCATAGAATCCGCACACTTTCGACGTCTCCCTGCCGCCGTTCTCCGTTTTCTCGAGGAAATCTTATTAAAAAACGGCATACTAGGTGAAAACACCGCGTCGCCGGTTGGTTGTGTTTGTTTGTTTGTTGCTGCGGAAAACGCCGCTGCGGTGAAGCCAGTGGCATAAATTACTGCCGCCCCCAACGGGGGCCCTCGTTTTTTTTTTTAGCACGTCTGTGCCGCATGTGACGACACACATAGAATCCCGGTCCAAAGACACCGTGAAATGCGATTTGCAGGCCAGTCGCCTCAAAAGGGTGAAAGTCCGCCGCATCACCGAGAAATCCGGCTAAACTTCTCCGCCTTGTCGTTAATTGAAGATTTGCGTTGCCGCTTCTGAGAGCCGCATCTCCAGCCAAAATGTAGGTGAAGAGTTCCGTCGTTTTATGGCCCGAAAGAAGCCGACGAGTCGGACTGGAGTCAATGGATGTACAAACTTGCCACACCACACTCATCGTTAAATCGAATTCGAGGACTGAACTTTTAAATAAAGGACGCAGAAATTCTATACGAAACAGCCGATGACACACTAATTTATAAAACGGAAATAAAACCATTCAAACTTCCTTTATATGAGAATATAATGAGTATATATAGACTCTTCATGCAATTCAAATATTACAAATTCGGTCAGTTGCGATTTGCTTTCCAATCTGTTTATAAACGTTTTTCAAAAGACATTAAAATATGTAATTTAGAAATCAAGTAAATTTTAATTGTAAAAGCAAAAGAAATCGTTTCAAAAGAGACCTCAAATTCCGCCTCAGAAATAGATGGATAGATTTCGAATTTGGAAATATTTAATTGCCTAATTTATATATTTCGTTAGGGGTGCTTCTGTTCCGAATTCTCTCTGATTCGAGTGCTTTGGCATAAAATCAATTACTTTTGCGAAATCAAACTATATGAGGAGCAATTGTTTCCAGTTTGTTATCAATTGGCAGTTGTAAAACAAACACAACCAACTGGTCATTAATATGGTAATTAGCAGTACAAAAAAGTAGCCAACCAACTTGCACAAATATACACGCACACACTCCTGCAACACCCACACCCGCATACATATATTTCGAAAAATTTCACCCAACTAGCAATTTGAGTAATTGGCTGAAAATCCCCTCAACCACCGCCAGGGCCTGTGCCCTGCCCCGCCCCCAGCTTATGTATGACGGCTGTCAAATGCGAAATTGAGTTCACCAGGCAGACGGCCGGGATGGGCCAGGAGTGGAGCGAAGCAGCAGCGGCACCCACACGGCCAACGGGTTTCCACTCTAATTGCAATGAGTCGCCGTCGGCCCTGTGGCCAAAAATCTGCATCTCTGGTCAAAATCACACACGCACACACCCAAGTGACAACTGCCGGAGGCGCAACGGCGTGTCGATGTGTGCGAAGTATTAGTTTACATAGCAACGATGGGAGGACGGATTGCCAGAGCCACTGGGCCAAGGGTTGAATGAGGGGTGGTGGTGGCAGCTTTGCATTCTAACTCGGCTTTCATGCAACAGTGGCCGGGCCAACACTTTTAGGGCTTCACAATCACCGGGCCCGGCCCAATCGACTTGCCGGCTGAGGTGGCCGACGCCTGTGGCGAGCTCTTTAAATGGCATTAAAATTCATTTAGTTGGCATCCGCGCCGACTTTACTCGATATTGAAATTTATGCTACAGATTTCAACTAATAATGCGGCAAAATCCTGGGCCGACCCTGCAGCGGATCAAGGCGAGCGCGTCGGCAGTAAGTAAAGCAATCATACGCCTCGTAAGCCCCAGCAGACGCGACTGGCAGCCACCGACGCCCACATACACATACACACGCTCACGCTCACGCACACGTACATGTACACACACAATTGAATAAGCAAGGCAATCAATCAAAATACAAAATCTATTAGAGCGTCCGCCCGCGAGCGACAGACGGGGACGAAAATCGAAGATATCCAAAGGCGCCTCCCCACTTATAATGGGGCAGCAAATGAAATTTAGCGGCTCAAATCGTCTAAACGGCAATGATGATTACAATTTCATATACCCTCCTCCTGGTGCTCCTGACTCCGCCCTTCGCGCGTCCCCCTGAATTAATAATTTTGTTTCTTTTGTGCGTGTGAGGGGCGGGGAAGCCGCTTTGGTGGCGCTAAAACTCAAAGTGCTTTCCATTTTAATTTATTAATTTAATGGGCGCTTTTGCCGGTCTGCTTGACTGGCGGCGGCAGCGGCAGCGGCGGCACAGCCTATCCAGTCGAGTTTGAATTTTTAATTCAATAAAACGGCAACATTTCTGCCTATCGAACCGCCTCTCCACCGCCCCCTCGGCAACGGCAGCTGTCGCGGCGACAACACGAAATTCGAGCAACTTCCCCCCCCAGGCGTCCTCTCTATTTTTGGATTTGCCCGAGTATAAAATGTGGCAAGTACATTAAATTTTCCTTTACGTTTGCCCGGTCGCCGAGGACGCTCGTAATCCTGGCAAAACAAAAAAAAAAAAAAACCGGCAAGTCATACTGCTTATTGGATTTGCAGGGAAAAGCTGAAATATAATTAAGGTTTTGCGGGATCCGAAAAGAATTCCAATTACAAAAATAAATACGCGAATTATGTGAACAGCAAAAATGCCACCAATAATAAAAAAAAAACACATAAGAAGCAGCCTACCAGAATAACAAAAATCCTCGCCGCCCGCAACGGGACTCTAAAGGACTTGGCCAGGCCAGCAGGCGGCGGCGGAAAGCGGCAACTTTGATTCGCCAGGGAGGCAAATAATTTTGTTGAAAAATTTAATTAAAAACCCTGGTTAAAATTAAATGCTTAGGTCCACTCAACTGGCCGGCCACCTTCCAGCCCCCCAACCGCCTCCTCTCTCCCTACCATTATTAAGAAATTAAAATTTAATAAAGAGCGCAAAGCCCAACGGCACTGGGTGGCGGTCTCCTAATAAAAAAGGCCCTCCAAATCACCCGGGCTGGCTTCTTTTTCGTCGTCCCCTTTTTGGCTATTGTGTGGGCTTTTTTCTTTGAAAAGCGTGTCCTCTTTATTTTTCCTCCTTCTCGTTAAAAGTTTACTTGTTTATTGAAACTTGAGCCTGGCGACGGTCACTCATTTTCCTTAAGGAAAAAACCTAAAAGTGCATTTTTGGCAGAAACCAACCAAGCCCTTGAGATACAGATAAGGAAAGGTTTCTAGAGGCTCTCCTTCGTAGACTTAATCAATGTTCCACAAAACCCTCTCACAATGAACTTATGACATATCCAATATAAAACAGTATAAAAAGTCCCAAGTCCCGAGAGTTTTGGGAAATGATTTTTGCTAAACGATAAGCTCATCAGGATTCCATTTCACCCGACTGAATTTACCTGAATTTTCGATTATTCACGCAGCATTAAATTTCTGGGGTTTGATTTTAAAAATCCACTGACTTAAATCGCCAAACGAGAAACTAATTGAAACAAAACAAATAAAATAAACAGAGAATAAAAAAAAACACTTTGGTAATTTTTTGCAGCCATCCAGCCAAAATGAGAAATGAAAACCTCAAATGGCCACATCAAGTTGAAGCTCCAGGCCAGCCCGAAAGCCCAAAAATGTTGACCACAAAAGCAAAGTTGTGTGCATGCGAGGGAAGGACATTTGCAATATTTTATATAGCTCTGAAAATAATTGCAGCAAAATTTTTAACCACCAACAAACCAACTGGCAAACAAGGAAACCCCAGACGAACCGGCCAAACTTTTCGGAAGCTGGCATCCCAAAATAAAAAACAGCAAACTCCAAATACACTCGCCATGGGGAAAGAGGAAACAGCGAATTTCTACCTGCAACGATGTCTGTTCTAAATGCTTAGAAGTAGAATGCCATTTTCTGGACAGCTATGGCCCGGCTCGGACCAGCCAGCCATCCAGGCCAATGGCCAGCAAGGCCTCCCCGGCTGTCCCCGCCGCTTGTTGTTGTAAGCAAGAAAAATGCATCAATGCATGAAAAGCAGGCAAGGAAAACACAAGAAAAACTCCAAACAACACACAGAGAACAAGAAAACTGCAAAAACAGAAAAAAAGAGAAAATGGCTAACAAATTCAACTCAGCCCCGCCAGGCCCGGCCGGGCAGGTTTGCTGTGGTTCAGCTCTCTGGGATGCTTTGAACAACGAAGACGACGACGACGACGGCGATGGCGACGGCCGACAAAGTTGGCGTGCCTGTTTGCCATCGATGGCGAGAAGAGAACCGCAGCCAGGTATGGCCATAATGGCAGCTGAGAAACATGTTTTCTGGCCAATTCTGGACCAGGTGAACAACCAAGTTGGCCGTCTCCGCTGCCATTACTGCAATCTGCCTTGCCTGTAACCAAATACAAAAACCGAGGCAAAGCAAAGTCAGCCAACTCAGACCGAGCGGTGGGGGCCAGAGTCTGGGACGCCGCAACATCCGACTGGCTGCCCGGTTGGTCATCCATCAGTCATTCATTCAAGCCAACTAGAAGAAACGTGGCCAAAAAGCTCTCAAAAGGTTTTATGATGAAGCAAGCAGCCGCGACGGCGTAACCAACTTGGCCGACAACAAGAAAGATCCCCTTTCCCACACACACACACACGCACACCCGGCAATTAGAAGCGACCTGCGTGACGGGCGCTCTGAAAAGTTTCCTTGGAGCGTTTACGCCGCAGCACGTAGAAAAGTAGTTGCATTAACTTGGAAGCTGCCCCTGCCACCCACCCACTTACACTCCCACTCGCACCCAACCCCACCCCGCAGAGGCCACTGGCCCGGGTGGGGCTTAAGCGGCCGAGTATCTCTGATCCCATCTGACCCCCCGGCCCCTTTCGGGTGTTCTGCTCGTGTAGGTGGGACTTTGGGTTAAGCTTACAGTTGTTTGCTCTTTCTGGGTTGTTATTTTCTCACATGTGGTCAAATTCCACGAACGAAGGCGGCCGGCAGCTTAAATTTGATTCAACTTCGGCCAACTCAATTCAATTCAATTACCCGAACGAAAAGAAAGGCCAAATCATGCCCAGCACGAAAAATAATGCTCCCAAGAGAGGCCAAAATAGCCCGTGGAAATAAATAATAACCCACAAATAAGGAACACCCGATAACGATTAAAAATATAGAAATACAAATGTAATTTGGACACTTGCCGTTCGTGAACTTTGCAAAAATCAAACAAAAAATATTTATTACAGAAGCATTCAGAACTCGTTTTCAGTTTTTTTGTATCTTGAGCTGTGGTTCGTTGAAAGGTAGAACAATTTAGCATCCGATAAGATCTGCTTTTAACAATTTTTACGTTAAAATACAAATCCCTAAATACTATTTGTAATCCTCAGAATTTGTTCTGATGCAGAATACCGAAAATATTTTTATCCCTAATCTCTTTTTAGCTGCTAGACGAATTAAGAAATAGCCGCTCTTCAATAAACGGAGACGTAGATTTTAAAGTACAAATTTGTAAAAAGAAACGCAAAAAGATAAAGAAGTGAATTTAATTATAGTCGGCAAACGGCAAGAGCTGGCGCAGCAACAGGAAAAATCACAGAGCAAATGAAATAAAATTAAGCCCAAAGTGCAGACAAATCAACGGAGCGGGCGGAGGGAGCGCGAGTGAGAGGCCGTCAAAGACCGACCAGTCGGCCTCCCGCTCTACCTCTCCCTCTCTCTCTCTCTCTTTCTCTCAATGCCTCTGTCTGTTTCCTATGCTCACTGCAGGCACTCCAACGACTAGGCAAGCGGGGGGCCAGCGGGCCTGGAGGTGGCTGCTGATGCTTTTCGCTGTCGGGTTTAATGAACGGAAATCTCTTGCAAATATTCAATTGCTATACGTGCAACTCGAGGGACAACGAGACAGACGGACGGGCAGACAGTCGACTGCTTTAGCTGTGGGTGCCTCTGTGTGTGTGTGTGTATGGGCAGTCAACCAGCATGCGATATGGCTGACTCTTTATATATGTACACACAAGTGGAAGTCAACAGACAAAGCAGCACAAGCCGAGCAGCGGCAACGCCACCAGCATCAAAAGCTGCAGTCCCCGGCAGAGGGCCCCCCGCTAGAGAGGCCAGAAAATGCAACTCCCCGTTTTGCTGTCGCAACGAAAAACTGCAATGTGCGTTTCAGCGGCGGCGGCCAACTTGATAATGAAGTTTTATAAAGTTGTTGTTGGCCGCCCTACGGCTCACTGGCTCTTCGACAAGGGGATGGGTGGTTGGGGTTACCCGGCATTTTTTTTCGCAATTATTTGAAGTACTCGCTGCTCCAAAACATGGCGGTGGCGGGCCTAATGCCAAAATAGAAACAGTGAGGAGAGCGAAGAGCGGCGGGGGGTCTCCTCGCCCCCTCGCCAGACGCTCTCTCAAATTTGCCGTATTATTAATCCGACGAATCTGCCGACGCCGCCCGCACCGACGATGACTTGGCGGACCTCGTACATGTCAACAGTCGACGCCGGCAGCGCTGCCAACGCGACGGCAAAATATGTTCTCTTCCTTTTTTTTCGCTGCTTCTTTCGCTTCGCCGCTGCCGGCGTCGCTGTCGAAGTGGTCTAGGAACTTTTCCGTGCCTGTACAGTATGTGCGCGTGTGTGTGTGCACAGTGGTTCGCAGGCACATAAATACCAGGGCAGGCTGACTAGAAACCAGTTTGCTGCCACTGTGCTCAACTGCATGCCGACCTGTACGCCCCTTGCCTATTCTCTTTGTCCCCTGTGAGTGCACAACAAATATTGTCGCCGGCTACGTCGGGAAATCAACGCACCCAAAGCGCCGGGCGGCTTCGCCCCCAGCACCGCCGGCACCAGCCCCGCCCCACACCTGAACCGTAAACAGTAAACAGAAATAGTTTGCAGGCAGAAGTGGAAATGCAAAAGGAAAGAGCAAAAACAACAAAACGGGGAACAAATGGCAGCGAAGTAAAGCGCGGAAAATAAAAATAGCAATGCGAAAAAAGAGAGATAAAATGAGAAAGAGTGCGGCAATCGTCGGCCTGGGGGAGCACCGCCTCGCCAGCTTCAGCTCAGACAATGCAACCGAAGCCCTCGGCCTTCTCGTGATTGCACACACACACATAGACGGCCCTATACATATACTTGTAGCTATAGAATGATTAAGTGCCCAAACGATCGCCAGACAAGTTCGTCATCGGCCCCTCCACATACCTTCCCGTAGACCGCTAAATTGATAAGCAATCGGTCTTACAAAAACGGAATCATTAAAAAATATTAACACCCGAGGGACTGACAATTCTGCGCTCTCCCTTTTTCGCGATTAAGCGAAGGGGGTGGGGGTGTCAAGCACAAACATTTGTACAAGTGTATAAATAAATATTTAATTGCGGGTTGCCTGGGCAGTTCGGGGAACATAATCTCTTTTATTGTTATTTCAATGTCGAATTGCATGTGGAAAAATCAGACAATAATTGGAGCAAGAATCGTTTTGTATGGGTTTCTCAGGTTTTTGTTAAAGTTTCCCGTTCATAAAGAACATAAATAATTGCCAGATCATAAATCAAATTTGGAAATTCAGATTCTAAAATATCGTATGCCATACATCTGGCGTTTATAGCCGATCGATGAAAAATACAAAATTAGCCACACACACAAACAAGTTAAATGAAAATTAATTTTTTTTTTATTTTAAATAGATTTTTAGAAACATTTATTAAATTTTTTTGTAAAATTTTCTGTAAAAGTCCTAATTAAAATTGAATACATAAAATAAATCATTTTAAGATGAGACTAAATTTGAATATATTTTGCTCTTGCAGCGGCTTTTAAGCCAATTAACCTTGAACGTAACCCCAAGTAATTCCGCGAATCTAAACTGAAAGTAAAAATAAATACCGCAGGTTTTGTAAGAAAGCAAATCCCATCTAACCCCTAACCCAGGGAACTGGGTCGCGGGTCGGTAGTGAAACAAAGTGAAAGGGGAAAGGTCGTCGGTTCTGCGAGTGCAATTGACCCCGAATTGTCCGTGGGGGCAAATGCATAATCCAGAAAAGCAGTGAAGAAAATGCAAAACCGCTGATTTAATCTTTGATTTGTGCGTGTGCGTGTATTTATATTTTATTTTGCGAACTGTGTGTTAAAAATAAAACAAAATCAAATGCAGCGCGAAAGCAGCGGGCAATGAACGCTTGATATACGCAAAGGCAACAAAAGGAGTCAAACAACAACAAAGAAATAAGAAAGTATAAAAAATAAATAAATAAAATCCAACGGAACAGCCGCCAAATCGACCATCGCCTTTGCCTCAATTTGATTTCATTTTATTTTCACTGCATTCTGTACCACTGCCGCTGGCGCTGACGCCCCACACAAGCGGCGATAGAACGCACAATGAACCCGCGGGCTCGCACACACACAAACCCTCCTCACACCGAGGGAGATAAAAAAAGAGAGAAACATATCTTGGAGATACTCAGAGATTCATAGCTGCATTTACTATGCACATAATTTAGCTGCCGTGGCAAGCTGAGTTCCTCCAACTTCTCAGCCAACTGAACGTATGAGTAATTTGACGGAAACCGCACAGACATTGGATCGTGGCAATAAACCCCTCGCCCTATCTCTCTCCCTCTCTTTGGCTTTGGGTTGGCCGGTCTCAGGTGAAGTTTGCACGAAAATATCACAGTTCAAAGTATCTGATTACTCTCGGAGAAAAGACCTTGGCTTGGCCCATGCCATCTATCCAATTACAATTACCAAGCACCTAAGCAAGTGAGCCAACCATTTCTTATATTCATTTCTATGTAAGCTGCATTTTAGAAGGGCTTCATGTAGGAACTTCTAACTTTAAAACAGATTTAGTTAGTGGACGACTCGGAAGTGTGCCAATAACTTGAGACTCGACTGTACATTTGGCTCGGCACAGTAACAATCCCGCTCACTTATACAGGCAAAGCTCCCGAGCTATCAATTACAATTATGAGATGAAAAGAGACAGAAACCTGCCTACCCGTATTCCGCATAGTAAGCCCGGTTTAAATATGGCAATTTTGAAATCGCCACGCTCTCAGAAAAGTTCGCAACGAGAAATAGGTGAGCTTGTTTGCGAGGAGGCGGGTTTCCAACTAAATCTTTCCGCTTCCAAAGCTTGCGGCCCACTCAAGCTGAACTGAGCCGAGATAAACTGTGGAGAGCGAATCACTTAAGCCTGAAAAATTACCCGCAATTACAATGAATTGCCCACAGTAATAACTCGCTAAGTAGACAGCACTGAATAGCTTAATTTAAATTAGGAATTTCGGGGTTAATATTTGGATTTTCGAATTTAGTGGTTCCTTTTTTGTTTGAGCAAACTTTATAGATGAATTAAGTACTCATTCTATTCTTTGATTTTGTTTACTGCTCAAAATCAGAGCTTAATAATAGCAATAATCCTCCAAACAAAGACATTAAAATTTGTTACCAATAAAGTGGTTCTAGCGAATTTCTCCTTATTTGTCAGTCAATAACAAGTTGTGAATTTTTCGCCGGACAAACTTTGTACAAATTTACCACTATTGGCTTTTGATTTCTGCCTGAACTCGGTTTTATTATAGTGGATTTATATGACTTTTGGGAATTGTAAATTCCCACTTTCACTCATAAAAATCGATAAACCCATAAAAATGTGCGGCTTGTTTCGCGCTGATTGACTTGTCGCTTAAGCAATTGTTTTAGGTGAAAGAATGAGCAAAGGTTTGAACGAATAACTGTTTTATGCAGTCAATATTCACCGTATTACTAAGAGTGCAGATAGAAAAAATATTAAATCTATTGTAAAGGCAACGGGGCACATTTGATTGACTTTGACGAGTCCGACATGCGGACGTGCATCTATAGGGCAAAATATTGGACGCTATGCCACCCCATGGGGGTGAAAATTCATTCAAATATATGGAAATTCTGCTGCACACAAGACACGTCTGATTCAACGACAGGATCCGCTTTTCCACTCATCACACGCTGTCGTCGTCGTCGACGTCGCCGTCATCGATGTTGTCGCGCAAAAAATCCATTGACAAGTTTTCTATTAACCGGGAATCGGGGCTGCCACACCGACGGACTGACGCTAGTTGTGCGTCACAGCGGCATACAAAGATGAAAGCAAGAATCTTGACTCCGCCCTGCACCAGCAACTATCGCATCAGCCATCCATCCAACCATTCATCCAACCAGTACCACGGGTACTTGCATCTATACAGCGGCGAGGCGCTATTGATTGCAGCAAAAGTTAAGTTCAGATTATGATGAAAACTTTTTTAAGAGACCCAACTGGCAACTGTCTTCATGCAGGCTCTGAGAAAAAGTTTTTCAGCATATTGAAAAAAAACCTTTCCTGCTTGTAATCACAGTTGGTGGCGGTTGCCGCTGGAAAAACTAGTTTTCCCCGGCTTTGGTCAGCTTTTCGCTGAAAACGTTGGGAAAGTTTGAAATCATTAAAACCAACAAGCTCCCGAAGAAAGGAACTGCAAGTTTTCAAAATCAATTTTGGTGGAAATCAATTCGGGATTATCAATTCATAAAAAAGTGCTGCGATTCTAGCCCTTTTAGCTTAAAATAAATGAATCAATTAACGATCTCAAATCTCTTAAATGTTTACCTCGGAATCAAAACTCCCACTTAAGGGAGAAAACAAATCTATTAGCTTTCCCATTTCCCGCCTCCATGTAGTTTATACCCCCAACCCCTGCTAAGTTGATGAATTGATCTTTAAATGTCTAACACTTTGGCTAAAGCGACCCAACACCATCATCACGTCAATTTAAAAATCTCGACTCATTAAGCCAGTTTAAGTGGAAGTGATCAATAACGAGAAATGGGCGTAGAAACTTACTCGTATCGGTTTCGATTGTGTGCAGTTAAGCAAATTTGATGTTAAATTTTAGATGATGGCTATACGTACCTATAAAGAGAATGGAGAATTAAAATTTTGGATTAATTAAGTCAAAAAACAAGTCGGATTGACGACAATTCTACCCCCCGGAAATGCTTAAATATACACACAAAACACACTTCTCTGTATCAATATCGATATGCAGGCAATAAAAGCCAAAGGGGCAAAATGGTTTTAGTCAATTTCATAACAACAGACGCGCTTATTCACTCACTCAAATCACCGACAAGTTTATTATTATTTTAATAAATGAAGTGCATAAAACGAAGGCAACAACAAACGCCCAGCGAACATGGCATATGTGCGCGGGCGGACTGTCGGCAGGTAGCCAATACCACACAATCTGGCATCTTTGGGCCTCCGAAAAGGAATGGCAAACAATAACAAATCGAACGAACTCAACCGAGCCCAGCCAAGCCGCACCGATCACATACGGTGGCCACACGTTTCTCGGTTGTTTGTATGCCGCCGGCGGATTTCCAAGTATTAGGAGATGTGAGAACGAAAACGCCTGGTAAATAAATTAAAACAATTGCCCCCATCCCCGTCCACTCCACCTATCTTTCAATCGTAGAGATTGAAAACGGAAAACTACAGGCCAACTGGCTTTCGCATAAGGAAATACACAGCCGATGCACAGCCAGCCCAGCCCAGCAACCGGTAAGTCAAAGGCGATTCGGCCAGACTCGAAACGGAACTTGTGGATCCCCGCGCCCCAAAAAATGGTTATAACAATAAAGTAAACCGGCACAACAGGTAGTCAAGAAGTCGGTCGGTTGGTCGATCGGTTGATCGGTCATTTACACTCTGCGTCAGTCGACTGGTTAGCAACTTGGGAGATCCAAGAGTCGGTGTTTCGGATCATAATTGTTTGTGCACACCAAAGTTGGTCGGCCGGGAAACATAAATAAGAAATTAGAGAAACCCAAAAACGGAACTCGAAAACAAGAAGAGAACTAGATAATTTTAAAATTTTTGCTTATTCAAATTGATAAAACCGAAGAGCTTCGAAAAAAGAACCGGCCAGATCCTTGGCCAGACCTCAAGCCTCTCCAACCACAAATGGGTCAAGAAACGGAGATGGCTGCATAATTATAAAATCGCATGTCTAACAAATTTTGACAAATTGTTGCTTACACACACCAACACACACGCATACTGCCCTACCAAAAAGTTAATGAACTTTATTACACAAAATTATTGTGCTTAACGCAGACAAGCGCGCTGAACAGCAAATGAGAAACGCGACCACAAACAACAACAGAAATGATAACCATAAACTAAAAAAAAATAAAAAATAAAAAATTGACTGTTCTGGTCATGCGGTCGCACATAAAAAAGATTTATCATTCTCATCTATGAATGAAAATGCCGACTAAACTAAAAAACCAAAACAAAATCACAAAAAATACAAAAATCCGGCCAGCCTACCACTACGACACTTGGCTCATTAGAAACGCCAACAGCAAACGGGTGCGGGTGCTTGAGAGAGGCAAGGCTGGGCAATAAATAATAAAAACAGAATTAGCAGGCGTTTTTAGAGAGACCATTGCCCCAGCGGAATTGTTTATCTTGAGAGGCCGGAGAACCCAACGAACGAGAGAACAACTCGATGGAAGAGCGGCGACCGAGCCAGCCACCGTCCAGCCGATGGTATGCGTCACAGGTTTAGATAATTAATTGCAAAACAAAATGTTTATATTTAACAACAACAAAAACAACAGCGACACAGCGATAACAAAAGCAGCAACCAACGGCAGAGTTGAAGATTCGCGCAGCAAAAAATGCACTCCAAGATTGATTTATGGAAAATGTTTTATACTCTTTTTCTAACGATCTTATTGATTTGATTTCTTGGAATAAATATTCTAGTAGACCAGAAAGGAAATCTACAAAGAGCTTTTCGCCAACATTTAATACAGATAAATAAAATATTCTTCATGTAATCTTCTCGGTGAAACTTTTTGTTTTCTTAATCGAGCCATAAATTTGCCTTCCTCAATTTGAGTTCCCAACTCGGCCTCACTCACTTGGAGTGGAACTTCCATTACCTGGCGAAACGACTTCCACTCACGCTTACTAAACAGCCAAATCAAACAATTGGGCTTTGTAATTTTAAAAGGTTTACGCGACCAAGTCAACAAACGGATCCTTAAATGCGCTAAAATAAACAAAATAGTTTCAAAACAAACACCAGAAATATGAAAACCTATTAGATTACGAAAAGTGAAGGGAGCTTGTCTGAAAGCACACGACGCATCTTTAAAGAAATATATAAAATTGAAAATTTTATTATAGATAAATTCATATTTTCGTATTGCATTTCCTAATGGAGTTTTAGAAAGTCTATGCAAATAATTATGCAGAAATAGATATGGATTTTTGACAGCCGTTTCGGTAATGATTTCTAAATTTTGGATTGGAGATTTCAATTTGCGAATTAACAAAATTAAAGATTTACAATCTGAAATTGTGAAAAAACGATTGGCTACGAATAAAATTAAGTTACGTAATTTGAGTTCAATTTATACATTATCCTTATGTTCCTGAAGTTTTTGAAAATACTTTTATAATTCATTTGATATTCTTTTATATTTTAAGCGTGGATGTCTTACGGATTTCCCACAAAGCCGTCCGCCTTTCAGGATTAACTCAATCGCGTGAATAATATTATCCACGGATTTGTTATTCGCTTGTCACAACTTTGATATTATATTTTCGTCGGGCCTTCAAATAATTCTCATCTACCGATTTTCGTATTTTTCTCGGTAGATTTGATTCGGTTTTATTTTTTTCGTTACGCTAGTCTCGACATTTTAATCTTAATATGTGAATATTTGATTTTGATTCTCGCGTCAGCAATTTTATACAAACAAGATTGAAAGCAGATCGCATTGTTAGCCAATTTGCATAATCATGAGCCAGTCATTATGTTGGCCACGTCAATGAGGCGGGCGGGGGGATATTTACGTGCTAAAACCCGATTGATATTCTAAAGACCCAAAAGATATACGACCGACCAGATTTGCGCCGCTGAGACGTTGACATTTAGCGGATAAGAGATCCGATAAATGCAATTTCAAAATCCAAAAATAACAGACAACGGCGAACGAAAAGATTCATGTACGCTTGGTGTCTCGGACCGGACCGTTCGTCGCACCAAAAATAAAATTGTGTAGGCATTTCAATTGCAAACGTCGATAAATTAGCCGCACGAGAGTCGACGATGCGGCCCGCAATTTGCCATGCGTGTATCTCGTAGATACAGTGAAGAAAAAAAACTATCTGTCTGTGCAATGTTGCGACAAAATTGGTTTTTCGTTGGAACTGGCATCTTTTTGCATTTGAGGAATAGTCGGCAGCAAGGGTTGCGCTGCGGCTCAGCACAATCTCCGCTTGGCTAAATGCCCGGCCATATAAGGCGACTACTATGGCAAAATATTGGTAGCTACAAAAAAGGCCACACCAAGTCGATCCAGGCCGGGCCGGGCCGAGCCGAGCTGAGCGTTCAAGTGGCTAAACGACTCTGACAACTTTAGAAAATCAATGTTCTTCTCTCGGCCGACAACGACTTGGCCAGGCCGACCGGCTGGCACTTGCTTGGTAATTAGCAAAACTACAAGCAGTTGCAGGGCTTATAGATTATACGCAAGAGCCATGGGTGGCAGGCGGGCTGCCTGATTGCCTGTAATAGATGGATGGACTGATAGACTGACGGACAAACGGACAAACGGACAAACTAATGGATGGGAGGGTCTTGCGTGCTCAAATTGCAAGCTAATGAGAATCCCAGACATCTTCGATTAGACAATTTAAAACTGCAAAAAAAACAACTCTGTTTTCTGCATCAATTCAAGGAGTTTTTCTGTCCATCAATCTAAAGTGGCTGGAATTTCATGCCCCCAAAAATAGCCCAAGCCACAGAGCGCGGTGGAAGTCACGATCCAAATCACCGTACCTTCCCGTGCCGCCTTGGAGCGGTAACCTGAGAACTTGCTCCGCCTCTGCCTCCGGGAAACCCCCCCGAGCATTTCGTCATTCCGAAAGCATTTGTCACATTTTCCAACCCTTTTTCCATGCCCACCGACACCTGTAAAAAGAACGCACTCGGCGGTTGGTCAGGGGAGGGGAAGGTAAATCGATCGCTGCACTCACTTCATTCAAAACAGACGAGCACTGACAAATCTGACAGCTGCTTTAATTCCGCCCGCCCCCCGGTTAACTATTATTTATAACGCCCCGGACAACTGCCACTTGGCATTCACATGTGTGAGCGACCACGACGACGGCAGTTTGGGTAACCCGATAAACCCACAAGAGTCAGTGGCTTTCCGCCGCAAAAGCGACGTGGGGGCGGCCGCTTAGGGCGACGCTGGTTGTCATTATCAAAGCCCTTCAAGGTCTCTCAGGCGCATTGTCATCTTGTCTCGTCCTCGACGTATCCTCTTCCCATATGCTGCCTGTCCTGCCCTATCACTCTTTTTATTGCCATCCCGGTCTCGTACATATTTTATGTAAATTACAGACTTTCTTGTTTGGAAAGGCCAAAATTCCGGCCGTGCAAATGCCATAAATAAATGGACTCGTTTACGACTTTGGACATTAACCTGTTAAATTTCTAATGTATCCCTCTGCCTGAGAACGACTAAGTGTGTGTGTGAGTGCGCGCGCGCGTAAGTTATCCTGGAAACATAGGAACTCTCGACGCTTTCGCTGGCTGGCTGGCTGGCAGCAACGTTTTGCATATTTAAGCAGCCCATGGGCCCGGCCGAATAATCTAACGTGGTACTAATGTCGCCGGAACCAGGCCGACTTGGCTGGGCCCCGTCTGTCGTCTGACCACAAAATCAATAATGATTACATTTTCGTTGCATATTTCACCAGCCCCGTTTCCAAGATGACTGAACGCCTGCTCGCTTGCCCCATAGCTTGGCTCGGCGGGGGGTAGCTGGTTGAAGAGCGGTGACAGGTCAGGTGGTGGTGGTTGCCCGGCTGGCAATAAACAATACACCAGGCGGAAGGCGGTTAAGTACTAAGAGAAAGGGCAAGAGAGGACGACAGAATCTGCAACAAAGCCTATGCCCCCCAAACGGCCTGAGTGTGTGTGTTTTTTTTTTCTCGCCATTTTGGTTTTACCCCCAGCTTGGGCTTCCTCTTGCCCTCCCCCCACTTTTCTGTGGGGCTTCGAAGCAAAAGAAATGCAAGCGTGTAGGCCGAAGAACTGCAATAAGTGGCGCGCGGGTCATCACACACACGCACCCACCAGCACGGACGTATTAACTACGAATGCAACGATAAAAGGGGAGCAACAAAGCGTCGCCGTCGCCTCTCAAAGACGAGGCAGCGACAAAGCCGAAGAGCAGCCAAAGAAGCGGTAACGGAAGAGAGAGAGAGCGCTGGCAGTCAACGGCCTGAAGACGAGCCAGGGACTTAAGACGTCGTCGTCTAACCAGTTAGAAATGCATACGACGCCGTTTTTGTTGGGCAAAAAAAAACTGCAACAAAGTACTCAGCCCAGCCCACCCCACCGCGGGCCCAGAAAGCCACCACACCTCAGGCAACCTCCTCCCCCTCGCTGATTGTATGCGCCCATTTGGCAGGTTGAAATTCAACGCAGCAGAACGAAACAAACGAAAACAAGCCGCTAAAGCGGTCGCTGGCAGAAGGAGGCGACCCGCGGGGAGTGGTGCAAATAAACAGCAAATGAAAATAGCAAAGAAAATGCACACACACACGGACTTGGGCTTTTTACAATTGCCAGACAGTTCAGTTCAGCAGAGAAAAGTCAAAGCGATGGCAGCGGCAAAAATAGCAGAAAGCAGAAAGAAAATGCAGCATAAAACGAAGAACAAGCACGACAGATAATTTCGTATTGGTCTTCCTTCTTTAAAGTGAATAAGCCAACTGGAATTCCCGACAGATAAAGATTTCAAAGGATCTTCTAGAAGACCTAAAAATAGAGTTTTTTTTATTCATCTCTGCTACCTTCAAAGGGGAGCTAATTATTGTGACTAATTGTCAAATTAACACAAAAAAACACCTGCAAATATTTTTATCGGACGAGACAAATTCACAAGATCATTTACGTAAACCCGCAGAAATTTTAACCGGCACAAGAAACCAACCCACAATGTTCAAATTATATATCTTTAAAAATTCAATCTAGGATTAGAAAATCAGATTTATATCGAAATGTATATTCTCTGTCCTTTCTAGGACTTTTTTTTACTTTTTTTTACACTTTGTTTTAGATCCTCTTATAATCTTGTGATCTTGTATATTTTCAGAATATCCTAACTTTGGATATTGTCATACCTATTTCTTTATAAATTCGCAGGTCTATCGTCCGTTTTAGTCACACTCTGAAAAACCTGATTCATTCTTAAAAGCGCCGAGGGTTTTTCAAGATTCGGCCTACCCCCCAACCCCTTTCTCAACCAGTCCTGAGGAACGCTAGGCTTATCTAACCAATTTCGTAAGTTTGCCAAGTGTGAATGATTAGCGAGTGGGTAACAATAAAGGCAGCGACGACGTCGCGGCGGCTTGGCTCTTGGCGCACAGCTCGGCTTTGTGCAAAGTTAAGTAAATGGCTGCCGAGGAAGAGGCGAAAAATGACAAAGGGACGGCGGACGATTTGACATATTCAAATTCCCCTGGCTACCCTTCCCGTTAGGACAGTAACTACTGCTGCTGACGCTGTTCAAGTGCAACGAAGCGGGAACAACACCAACAAGAGAAGCCGACGCCGCTGGCGCTGCTGCATTGAAAGTAATCACAATTGGATTTTTAGCGGGAGAAGGGGGAGGGGCGGTGGGTAAGTCGCTTTTTGGCCCGACTGATAAGACGACAAATAATTTTTTCGGGCGTAAATGATGAAAAAAAAGTATGAGTGGCGTCAACAACCAACGGTATCTTCATTAAGAGCGTTTAACATATGCGCGCCCACGCCATCAGAAAAAAAAACAACAAATTCCCAACCAGAAATAAAACTGCAAAATGTTTTACAACACTGAATCCAGAAGTCGGCGTTGCTGCTCGTCGACAGTGTTGCCCGCAAGCAATTCTGAGCAATTGAGCGCTGAGAGCGACTTGCGCGCGTGAATGAGAGAGCGAGGGAGAGAGAAACAGACCCAAACCCACATTTACTCCGAGACGCACACACACACACAAGCAAGATGACAGACAGACAGGGCAGGGGTAGCGCAAAAACAGCGCGGATTCAAGACAAAGCAAACGAAGCGAAGAATGCAAGGCATAAAAAGGAAACAAGGAGAAGCGAAAAAAAGACAAAGAGCAGGCGAGACTACCAGACGGGTTGTTGGCGGCGGCTGGGCACGCAGGCAGCAAGGCAGCCAAGCAGACAAACAAAACGCAAGCCAAAAAGCAGAAAAGCAAGAGGCAAATAAGAAAATAATGCGCGTGGTCAGACGATCCGGCCGCCGATGCTCCGGCTAACGACAGCGACGACAATCATGATGATGATGATGGAAACGGCACTGATGATGTAGTGGACCATACGAAAATCAATTGGCAGCGGCATGGGGGCTTTTTTTTTTTTGCAAAAGTAACGTTACATGCGCCCGGCGACTCTTTCGACGACGAACACACGGGTGGGCCCAGCGAAAAGGAAAAAAAAGAGTACACGCGGTGGCGGCTTCCTTTGCCGGCAGCTAACGGACGGCGAAAAGAGAGCAAACACACACGCAAGCACGGGCAGAGCGCAAGCAAAGCAGTGAGAGAGGAGAGGAGAACTTAATTATGTTTAATTTGTTGTTAATCAATTCAGAACTCAAACAATAAACCGTTGTTTTCTTTCCAGCTCTCTTTCCGCGCGCGCACACACACAATCAAGCGCGGTCGGTCGGACGGTCGTACAACGGTCAGTCGGGCAAAAAGACAGCACGGGTCACATGAAGAAGAACAACAAACGAAATAATGCGCCTCCGCCCCTTAGGAATACTCGACATTCATTTAATTTCACTCACGTTTTTCTGATTTTTCCCCACTGTCTCGGTATGGTTGCTGTTGTTCTTGTTGTGGTTGTTGTTGCAGTTGCTGGTATTTTTCTTTCTTGTCTATCAATTCGTATTCAGATGCATGAACTCGGTATGTATGTGAGTGACTGTGTGTGTGTGTGCTTTTGCCGCAAAATGCTTCTTATTTCGCTTGCTTTTGCTGATGTTGGTGTTGCTGTTGTTGTTGTTGTTACTGTAATTTTTCACTTCTCACTTTCTTACGATTCGTACACACACCGCATTCCGCTCAATACACTTCACAAAATTTTGCAGTTGCAATTTTTGTTTGAATTTTAATTATTTCTTACGCGCCGCGTTTCATTCAATCGACAACGACCAGACCAATCTGCGTGGAATACGAGAATGCGTCTCCTGGTTACGGTACTCTGGTTCAGTGCGGGGGGAGGCAGGGAGAAGAGACGCAAGCGATTTTTCTCAATTCGAAATATTTTTTCCTTCAATATTTTTCACACTGGCCCAAAACGTTGCTGCGCGCTAACTGCTGGACGTAGAACCGTACACCACCATTAATTTTTAATAAATGAATGCGCCGAGCCCGAGAGTAAGTTTCCAACCGCCGTTGTGCCAGTCGATTTTTTCTTTCTTCTGCTTTGTGCGCGAGGGTTTTGGCCGTTTTCATATGGTCGTCTCGCTCACACTTGTTGCGTGCAAACGCGGGTGGTTAGCGCATGGGCACTCGAAATGTGCTCAGCGCTCGTTGCGGGAGAGCGAGAATGCTCAGCAACACGCGAGCAATTGAGTACTCTAACTCAAGTTGAGTGAAATCAAACTGCCAGAGTTGCCAGACTGGGGCCGTTGAATTTAAATTTGAGCGTATTGGACACCGCAAGCCAAGAGAAAAACAATTGGAAATATTTCTACAAAATATAAGAAATAGTTCCGTCAAGATGGAAGAGATGATTTATTTTATTTTAATATTTAAATAAACAAATTAACATTGTATGTTGGGATCAAATCTTCTATCAGCAAAAAGGTTTAAAAAACCCTTAACCGGATTTCTTCCAACTGGCTAATATTAAATTTTGATGTATTGGGTTGTTGAAGTTGCCATCCCTAAATCTTCTAATACCACTCAATGGGATTTCCTTTTCTACACTCACTCTAAAATCCAACTGGATTCGTTTGGGTCTCACGTCCTTTAGAAATCCGCTTTGAAATTCCGATACTGAAAATTCCTCAACGCTTAATTTTAATTTAATTTTAAAGTCTGATTATCTCATTCTTAGGCCGCATTGACCGCAAATGAGGTAGGGAACCTTGACAAATATTTAATTACTGTTTTTATTTATCCGATTATCAAAGGAATGTCCTTGAACCTCTTGATAAGCGCGGCTTGAGGGGCTTTTGGAAATTCGCAATACTCCACAATTTGGCCCAATCGACTGTCAATCAGCATTTAATTTCCCATTCGGCCGCACTCACCGATGGGCTTGTTGGAATCGGTTTATTTTATTTTGAAATAACAATTACCAGATAATTCAAAATTCAAACGACCTAATTTTCAATGCGACCGCACTGTCCCCAGCCACCGCCCCAAATGGAAGGCAATAACCGCAAATATTTCAAAATTTTACATTCAAACTCGAGTTCTCCCCGGGCAAGGATACTCATTTATTTATTTATATGTTTCATCCTCGTGAATTTCTGACATCGCTCTTGTATGTATGCATGTGTGTGTGTGAGTGTATATAATTTCAATAAATATACCTTTGGGTATGTAAAAATTCCCATCCACCTGCTTCCTGGCCCCGCCGAATGCCCGCAAAATGCAATTAAAACATTTATCCCGGGGAGAAACCGCGAGGAAAATGGAAAATTTTTATGTGTGTCACTTTCAATGCGTCCAGAAGGAGCGGGGATGGGGGCTAGACAAGGTCGCTTGACAATCATTACCGCTAAATGAGATTAATAATAATTTAATTAAACTCAGGAGCTTAATGCACTTCCCTTGTAATTCCCTTTCAATTTTTTTAAATCCTTCGCTCCGCAGTCTGCACCGTGTTCTTTTGTATTTCAACCATTATTAAGGATATAAATTGCCTTCACAAAAATGATCAAAATTTTAAAATTTATCAGGTTTGTTATAGAAACTCAAATAAGGATTTGCTTCTATATTCAAATGCAACCATAAAAATAACCTAATCTTAAACTTCTAAGATCACCAAGATGAAAGATCCATTAACTCCTTTTCTGGTATGAGAAATATTGCACGCCTTTCGCTAAAAGAATTCTAAGCTTAATTATCCTTTATTTTGGGAGATCTAAAAATCACCTTAATCTCACCCACAAAGTAAAGATTCCGGAAAAATGTTATTTAAAGACTTTTATTGAGTTTAAAGTTGATCCCACGGTTCCTGTATCTCTTTCGATCTTTAACTTACAATCAACCGATGGTCTTGTTCACAGAAATTTGTATAAAAACTCCTTTGGTGCTTTGAGTTTGTAACGAATTTAATAAAACTATCAATGAAGTTGGCCAACGGTTGATGGCACTTAACCCGCGGTGAAAATGCTCTCGAGTTTATTTTCATTGAAAGCCAAATATTATTATTTTTCTTTTCCAATTAATTGATTTTCCGCATGTTTATCCTTTTGCCAAAAGTACAGTTGACTCTGCTCGCTTCGCATGGCGGACATTGTTGCGATTTAAGCGGTTTGCTGCATTTGCGGTGACTGTACTTTTCGGTATTTGCATTGAATTACATTCAATATTTTAAATCGGATTTATGCGGTGCATCGACGGTTTCGTTCAAATGGCTTTCATTCCCTGCCTTTTGTAGCGCCGATTCAAGGCAAATTCGTTCGATAGAAAATGCAAACGGAAAAAGCATCACAGTCAATGCAAATCTCTCAGCAAATCCTTCATGACCAATGTGGGCGACAAATTAAATATTCTATTTTAAATTAGTTCAAAGTCCGACTAACCAAACGAGAGTAGGCAAAAAGTTGTGTCCTCTAATTAGCTTAACAAGGTTTGGGATTCCTGAGAGCTTAGCCTTTCCAAATAGAATACTTCTTGTCCTGACAGACGAATCTTGATCCTATTCCTTGGTTATATCGACTAAGACTTTCCTACGCCTTCTAGACATTTTTAAGGCTCCTCCCAAATTTCTGTGAAGTAATTCCAAATCCCTTTGAAATAAAAGAGATTTGTATATTTTGACAATCGCGAATTTAAAGGATTGATTTGATTTATTACATTTATATAAAATTATTGAACGTTTGGACGAATCATTCGGTTGAAGTTCTTTGCCGTAAGCTCATCAATTGCATTCCATAGCAGACAGAGAATCAAGTTTCACAATGCCGAAGTCCCCAAAAATGTGAGGGCTTAAAAGGCTAAAACAGCTGGCCAAGTTCATTAAACTAATAGCCAACGATTTATAACGAACAAGGAGGTGGGTCGAGGAAGATTGGCAGCGGGCAGCCCAGAAAACTCAACAGTTTGACTGCGCACACAACTAATGGTTGACTTCCCCCGTCCACATCACCTGGCCAGATAAACTGCCAGGACATCCATCGGCCTGCACACCCACACAAAAACTAATCCTCTTAATGTTTTGCCTATCTCCTAAATTATGACCAATGCAGGAGAAGGTCGGCCGGCGTCTGCGCCACAAGGATGAGGAATGAGGCACCGATTGGAGCATCGAAAAACTCTGTTCGAAAGGCATGTTAATATCCTGGTAAGGTGACGGCGAAGGGGCCGCAAACTTTAAAAAGAAAATCTCGTCTTAGACTTTTCAGCTACTTAAAGTTCCCGAAAACTTGGTCCTGCCATGCGGGCTGGCAAGGCTGTCAGGCCACGGCGAGCAAGCAAAAAAGACAAATGACAGCAGTTAATGGAAATAAAAAGCACACCAAATGCCATAGACAAAAAACCCACGACAATGCCAGCAAAATCTCTTTAAGGCCCACGCCAACAATGGATGGGAGGCTGGCAGATAATGGGATAAGCCCGGCTGGGGGCACCGAGGGCATGTAAACTTATATGAGCTGCTAATTAAGTAAATTGAAAGCTAAAGTTTTTCATCATCACCGCCCATACACTCAACCCACGTAAGCCCGAATAGAGGAAGGCGGTCAGATGAAAGGCTGCCGCTGCATAGAGCCGTTTAGCAGACGTTTTAGTGGGCGCCATTTTGTTTGTAGCTTTAAAAATGGCGCACGCAGTTACCGTTAGTCTAGTGAATTCATCGTCGCACGCTTTGTGGCGTGCGGTGGATTCACGTGTGTTAGTTGCGTGTGTGCCTCGTGCGTGTGGCACTCTCAGTTTGTGTATTTAATTTGCCACAAAATTTTATTTTTTTATCAAAAAACGAGCTCAGCCAGCGAAAAGTTTAAAACGCCGTAAAAGCAAATTAAAAACTTTTTCGACTACGCTCCTCGAGTTGCCGTTATTGTTGGGGGTGTTGGTGGCGTTGCTGGTTTCGGTGGCGGTGGCGGTGACTGTGTTGTTTTTATTTTCGGCTAAATAACGGCACCGAGTTTTGGGAGAAAATGGATCGGAAAACTGTCGGCCACAAACTGCAAGTCCGGAATGTAATTTCATCGGCCCCAAGATGGGCAACACCAATTTGCGCATTCACTCGGGCCAAGGTAAACCTTTCAATTACAAATAATACAAAACACACAACCGAGTAACTTCTTAAACTCCTTTAATTCTAGAGAATCCCTTAAATGGGCGAAACATTTACATTATTTTAAATTTAATAAAACAATTTGGAAACGGGTTCGCTCAGCGTATTAAAAATAAAATTAAAGATCCAAGATTGGAGTTTGTATTTTTGGGCCAAGGATCCCAAACGGTTAAAGACCAAGGACTTAAATAACCACAATAATTTTAGAAGAAGATACACTTGGAGGGAGCCCAGATCATTTACCCAAAAGAGATGAAATATTTTATTATTTTCAATATTTCCAGTTTTTCTTGATAAATTCTCTGAACGGAAAACGGGAATAAAAGCGAAAAAAAAACCCGTCTACCTTTTGTCGATTCTTTTTGGTTTACTGTTAAGAATGTCCGCTGTATACTTTGAGTAAGTCTAAGTTACTTGGAACCCACAAACAGAATAAATGGACTAAGGTGGCCGCCGATCAAAGGACAAAAGACTGGCCGCTCCCCCCACCCGTAAAAAATAAGCTTCAAATATTTTATTCGTTTGCTGGAATAATCGGAGCCCTTGTCGTTGAGCAGGAAAGGACGACACGGGCCAGGAAAAAACCGGTTGAGCTCAGCATGTGTCAGAATTTGACACATTTAATTTGAAGTTTTCTCGTGCCCATGGACACGTGTGCCCACCAGAACCCTCGGCTTTAAGGACACCCAACCCTTGCCCGCAATCTTGCCCATTCAAATGTGAAAACATATCGAGTTTACAATCAATTTCTTTCCGTTTTATTTGGTCACTCCAAAGCACCAGACTTGCTGGACGAGGAACCCAAATGCCGGCCACCCCCGGCCAAAGGACCCTCTCACGTGCGGGGAGGACAACTGCTGCGCAAACACCCGAGACGGCCCTGCCGGTCCTAGGCGAGATAATTAGTTACTTTGTGTCGGCTATTCCGGCCAGTCTCGTTATGAACAAGATCTCTCCGGATTTGTAGTGGCTGTAAAGTCCGGACCCGTCCATATTTATTTGTATTGGCAAGTGTATTTGCCGACGGGCTGCTTACCGGCCGGCCGTCTTCGTGCTTCGCCGGGTTAATTGAATTTGTTTTGAGGTCTGCCCAGACGGCCGGCAAAATCACTACCAACAGATACTCGAGCCGGGGGTGGCTGGACGGAAAAGACAGGCGGCTGCAAAAGTTTGGGTGTGTTTGCTTTTGGTTTTTAAATCAAGGGCCGAGATTGGCAAGCGAGGTGAGTATTTTAAATAATTGAAAAAAAAATCCGAGTTTTTTTATGAACAGATTTTTAAAATCCAATTAAAATTGAACAATGATATTAAAGATAATCGTGGCTTTACCTTAAACAAAAATAAATAAAATTTGGATTTGTTTATCTATCAAAAATAGGCATATTAAGGAGCAAAATATTTGAAATCTTTTCTAATATAAATCATTCAGATATGTCGGATTAATTTATGAAGAACCAAATCTGTTTGCTTGGATACTTCTGAGTGTTTGTTGACAAAGAAATGATGGAATTTCACACGAGCAGAAGTGGCAGCCTCTAATGGAATTATAGAAAGAAAAATTTCTATTGCAATTGCAAAAAAGCTTCACTTCAAGTGGAACGCCGGGCTTTTTGGCCGTAACTCAAACTCAAACAGTCTTGTTCTCTACCAAAAGAGAACTAATGATTTCAGTTCCTAAGGAGTTTCTAAGGCGGCAAAATCAAATCCAAACAGACTCCACTCACCAACTCCGAGCGCCCCAAAGGCCGCCACTTAGCTTGTCTATTTGGACAGCACTCGCTGATGGAAGGCACGAAATGAACATGGCACGAGAGCGGGGCGCCGGCTAAGTAGTCCAGTCATGTGCATATCCACTAATGGCACACACACAATTGAGCCAGCGATCGAGGGAGCGAGGGAGCAGCATCTGGGGAGTGGGACGTTTAACGTCAAATAAAAGCCGGGTAAATAATTTAGTGGCCCGGGACAAGAACACGCTCAGCGCTGGGGCCAGTGGAATGAACACGATTCGCTGATATTTATTTGCAATTTTCGCATTTTAAGTCCATAAGAGCGAGTAGCCGGCCGTCAGGCTATGAGTGCGGCGATGGACGGCACAAATAAAATGACAAGCGTTTGACACAAGCACCGGAATATCCGCCAGAGCCGAGGCAGAGGGAAGTGCGTCGCAGCGGCTGAGCTTCCGGTCGACTTGAGTTCCGAGAGTCGAGTCAGTTGAGTTCAGAAATATGTGTTAGTCCTGCCGCCGCCTGCACCTTCGTGTCCGCTTGCGTGTGCGTTGCCGGCTTGCGTGCGGCAGTTACATTCATAATGGCGGGCAGGATGAAAAAGAAAGGATGTCGGGCCGGCAAAACGGTCGGAGACACAGGCAACCGCCAGCATCATTTCCTACGCCATTTTTAGTTGTGTCAACTCTTCAACTCACACACACAGACACACACATATATATGATATATAAATGTGTTCGAGAATTACAGTTACTCTGATTGCAAGGATAATGCCCGCCGACAACGACAGCCACCGCCACCATGCGAATCATGAGACGTGCACTTGAGCAGGACCCACCAACACACGAACACAGCCAGGCTTTGGCCGGGAGGCACACGAGCTCGGCGGAAGACAGCCCAACGCACGCCACCGTCGAAGCGGATGTTGGCTTAAAGGTATTAAGAAATTGAATCAAAGTGAAAATACACACACACACACAGGCCTCCTAGAGCTGCCCTAAGTCCCTCTTGAGGAGGAGGAAGACAAATTGTCAGGCAGCGAAAAGTGCAGTTGCCGTCAGAGTAAGCGCCTCAGACAGCAGGTCCTGGCGACCAGCGGTGAACTATGACGCGAGCTTTTAGTGTATTAAGAAAACGTCGAATTGCTCCTGAACTGCCATCTAATACATAATAATGCAATTTTGCCAGGACAACGGTTGCAACGCCGGCTCCACGCAGCCAAGACTCCGGCAGGGGATTCATTTGGCTTAAGCATCGCAGGAGCTAAGCGCGGCAGAAGGGAAGCTGACAAAGGTCAATACGGACGGCCGGATGGCAACCTTAAAGCCGTTATTTCTCCTTCTTTTCCTCCTGCAAGGCAGCATCGAGTCAGTCGGACGAAACATTAACTTCAGCGGCATGCAAAAGTGGCCATAAAATCCAGGATTGAATTTCTAGGTAAAGTCAACTGTGCTGTGTGCAGACATCAAGTATTCTTGTCCATAAATTGAATATAAATCGAGGATATTGATGCCAATACAAATTGAGTTTTTGCTGCTCTATCAACATTGCTCCGATTTTTGGATGCCACGACAAAGACGACATTTTGCAAAGAAAATCGTCCAATACTAAGAAAGGCGAATTCATTAAAGTTAAATTCTCTCTTGGTCAGGGTCCCCAATTTCTCGCCCTTTAGGCTATAACTTTAAAATGTGTTTCGTTTCCTTTATCCGAAAGCTTCCCCGATCCGAGATTATGCACGTCACACGGTTTACATTCCTTTTTTTTTTGGAAATTGAAGGCAACAATTTCGAGTGGATTGTTAAACCCAAATACCCTTGCTAACAACAACGAGCCAACCAGCCCGAAGTGAACTCAATAAAGTCAACAAGAATCGAGCCTATAAAAAATATTCAACATCACTCTCGGCGCACAATTGATGGTCGTTAATCTTATTGCCTCCATGCAATTTGCAGTCGATTTTTGTGTAGACTTTTATGCATTTTATTTGGCCGGACGGCTGGATGCCATAAAATGTGTTTTCTATATGCACGCCGGCCCGCCCGGCTGTAAGCGCATTAGGGCAATTCAATTTCGCCTCTGGTCCCTCCCGCAATAACCAAATTATCGGCTACATCGGGAAGTTTGGGGGAAATGGACGAAGCCACCTGTTCAACCGAAAAAATACACACATATAAACCTGCAGCGGTAAATGTATTAACTTCCGTTCAGTTTTTATAGAGCATATGCCCGCCATTCGGATGATGTCTGCCCGCCCCACGTGCCCAACTCCTCCGGGCCATTATCATACGCCGGGTGGGACCGAAGCCCCAGCTCGGCTGGCTGACAGGTGTGTGTGGACTAACAAAGTTACATGCCCTCGACTCATGCATATTTAGGCAGCCCGTACTTTCCCGTTCCACCCATCCGGAGGACAATTGAGGGCCTTGCCGCTATGTAGGACAGTGTTTTCTAGTGTTGTGCAGTGACACTCAACTGCCCTGCAACTGGCAGCTTGTTTAATTTTTCATGAGTTTCTTACTCAAAAACTTGACCGGCCCCACCGAAGCCTTTGGCTTGCCAGCCAAAACCGATTTCGGTGCACGTACAAGTTGGCGTGTGTGTGTGTGTGTGGGAGGGGGGCTGGTGTCCTGGCAGTTTCCGTACGTGGTAATGCTGCGTCCGGAATGGCTTCCTTTGTCTTGATTTACATTTTGTAAATTGAAACGGATCAAATTTTATTTGAGTAGGGTTAGGATTTGAAACTGCTTTCGGAGCAAACCGGAGAACCCAAAGTACCAGCAACAAAATCAATATTAAATAATACTTATCGAAAAAATAAGAACCCACTACTTCCCACAAATCCGGTCCTTAATCCCAACCGAATCAAATCTACTTTCCAACGTTCTTTAGTAAAAAATCCATCAGATATAAAATTTTAATTGAAAAGTGGTCAAATCTTTAGTGGAACTCCTACCAAAAATAAAAAGGCTCATGAAATTTTGAATGGTTTTTATTTATAAACTTCAATGGATTCCTAAAACATTTAGCTTCGATTTTTGTATTTTCGTCCTGCCATTTTAAAGTCGGAGTGGGGGGAGGAATCGTTAAGAACTTTAAGACTTCTGTGGGAAAATTGCATTCACTTTTGTAGCGTTGTTATTGTCATGGAAAGTGGAGGGGCGATATCCCGTGCAAGTTAACAGCAGAGCAGGAAGCTCCCTAATTGAACTTTACATGCAACCACAACTCTGATTGTTCACCACGAAAAAAGGGAAAGGCGGTCGGGACAAAAGCGAATTGGCAAAAGTTATGGTTTAAATCAAATTATGAAAGCTTTTAGATGGCAAACTTGATGTAGAGCAGTCGACAGACAACTCACTTATCAAGCCGGCCACCCAAGCGACAGGGAGCGACACGAGCGGCAACATGTCAACTCAACTTATCAGGCAACTTCCGGTCTACGGCAAAACAAGATGGCCCAACTAACCGCCCCCTCGCCACACCGCTACATAAACCGTAGAAGTTGCATGCACAAACGGTACCCAATATCCTGCACAACATGGCAATACAAAGCGAAGGCAAACAAACCGAACCGACCACACCTCGCCCACACGCTCTTTGGCTGCATAACACCCATGACACCCTGGGAATGGCACGGTTGGGAGGACCATTCGACTGCTGGCTGCCATGTAAACCAACTAATGAAACTGTCAACTGGCCACAATGGCAACAATAAGGCCCCCAGCCGCACACCCCCAACAAAGCGACCAAGAACCGGCGGGCCAACCGACCAACTGCTTTTTACTCTTCGCTCCCCAGCTCGGCTGTTATCTCGGCATTAACTAACAGCGTTGAGCGATTGTGTACAAGGTTTTAGAAGCCGGACCGATTTGTTGGCCACAGAAGCAACAGGCAAAAAAAGAGGACACGGAAGAGAGGACCTGGCAGGCACTGACGGGTCAAGAATTGATTGCCCTGGCTCTTGATTAGCACTTGCGGCTTAAAAACTTATCATCTGCATACAGCAGCCGGCAAAGAGAACAAAAGTCAGGTGGCTGTTTGGAAATTCGTTGGCAATTCCATTTTCGACAAACAAAAAGATTCGATGACAGAATCAAATGATAAAAAGTAGAAAAGTCAGAGATAATCGACTATAAAATACACTGTACTTTCGGGTGGCAAATAGCCAGTGTCAAATGCATTGGAATGTTGAATTAGAGATTTGATTTTGAGAACATTTTGAGATTCCAAGACGACTCTTTCTCTAAGCTGAAAGCTAAAATGACAGGTAACATGGATAACCCATCTTTGGTCGGAGCAGGGCACCACACATTTGTGCTGATTGGAAATTGCATATGAATTTTCTCGCGGCAGGTAGCTTTTGGCATTGGCATAATCGAAACAGACCCGTGGGCCGGGCCCACTGTCAGTTGAATTGAATGGTGGATGCCGGGCTGCGGTCTATGGAAATTGAATTCGCATTGAATTCCTCACACATCCCAATCGGTCAGTCATCAGTCCATTGTGCGGTGGCTATTCAAATGCATAAGTCGACCACGAATCCATTTGGCTGTGCCCACGCTCAATTCCCGCACTCCAATAGCCGCGAAAAACTCTGGGAAGGCGCAAAAATCCCACCTATGATCTATTGACTGAAATGGCGAGAGTATTAAGAATGTTTTAAATGTTTTAGGGAAAATATTATTATTGTTATTTTATAAACTATGCATCCGCCAATAAGCAACAGAATGGTAGAAGAAATTCTACCAGAAATGTGAGCATTAAGTCTTGTGACTTAAAAGAAACATGCAGAAGCAGAGCAATTTCCTCCTTTTTGGAAAGTCTTTCTCTGAAAAAGCATTAAAGCAAATTAACAATCTTTGGCACCACAACCGAGTTTACCAAAAAAATTCGACTCACGAGGCGAATGAAATTGTTAAAAACTTTATGAGTGCTTATTTTCTGAATCAGTTAATTGAAATTTCTGTATTCAAATATTTAAATGTTTTATTTGGATATAAACTATCTATTCTTTCAAAATTGTTTTACCAATTGCATTAATGGTGGATTGCCGCTAAAAAATAAACAAAACATTGATTTATCTTTTTATAATAAAATAAACACATTTAACAAAAGCTTCTTCTCTTTAAAATCAGTTGTTAAAATAATTATGATCAAATTTAGTTTATAAATACAAATTCCCTTTTTTCGTAACCGCTCCCGTCTTAAGAAATGTTAAAGTTTATTTAAGTCTCCTTTCACCGAACTAGTTAAATAAATTTAAAAATATGGCGGAGGACTTTAATAAGTTGCTAAAACCTTGAGATTTGCCCAGTGTTTTTAATAAAAAAAATCAATATAATTATTATTAACATCATTATTCTATTTTTTCCATCGACTCACAATTCAAATGTTGTTGTTTCCTAAGTCCGAAAAATGTCTGCTGAATTCTGCCATAAACTATTTCTCGACTTCTCTGAGAATTATATAATGAACCAATTTTAATCAGTAGTTGACCGTTCTAAGGACTCAGGAAGGACTCTTTGAACTCTTGAAACTGTAAGGGTATTTTTGTTTCGTCCTTGATCTCATCTCTGCTTTTCATATGCAAATTTATGACAGGTGGCAATGGCTAGCAAGCGGATCGACAGTGCCGGAGGAGAGAGCCGGACAGGAACACGGACACGGACAAGGGAACGGGCCAAAGGAAACGGATGTGCTCGGTTATGTTTTGCCGCTTGAGTGAATGTTTGTGTACGAGTTTTTATAAAATAAAAGAGTGGCATTGTACCGGCTGGGGAGGCGAAAGGGGTGGATCGGCAGGCGCTTGGGAAAATTGGAGGCTGTGGGACACACACCAGCACACAGGCCTGGGAATGTTTGTTGGGCCGTGTTTGCTGAATGTATTTGACGTTAACACGACACAATTAAGTCGCTGGAGTGCGCCAAACGCCCTGACACACTCACGTATAAAAACTCAAACACACACTGTCACACGGATATTCACTCTCACACACGCAAATGCAAAAGCCCGTCAGCCATTACACATTTTCAATTTGAAGAGTAAAGGAGGCAAACACGACAACGGACCGGAGGCCGGAGACGGGTGGCCGGCCCGGCTGACAGGGGGAGAAATGGGCCCAAAGGGGCAGCACCTAACACGCTGGCATGGAATTACCGTTACTCACACTCTCATTCTCATCATATTTTACTTGATGCTTTCCTTATTTTCTGATTTGATGTCCTCTTCCAAACATGTGAATGGCTCATATCGGCAAATCAGCAAGTCCCGTTTTTTATAAGAGGACAAATATTATAATACCAATAGATTGGATGCTAAACAGCAGGACTGCCTAAAAAAGGGACTCCAAATATCCTAAAAAATAAGGTATTCAAATAATTGTTATTAATTCTAAGTTATATTGCATATTTTATTCCTGCGATTTCGAAGGATCTTTAGAGTTTAATCTATATGGGTGTGATTTTTGATTGGATTTAGCTTCCGAACTTTTGTATGGATTCTTTAAGCTTTTCGAGTTTGGTATTCGTATTTTGTATCATCGCCCACTTACTTTTGCGTTTCCCATTTCCCTTCTCAGTCCCACGCTTAAAGCACAAACAGGATGTACTTACTTATGCAAGGATATACATGCGTCTGTCTATCTCACATGGATGGGAGTGCTTCGGAGTGGATGAGTGAAAAAGATGGCAAAAACTTTTCTTAATGAAATTTCAATTTATTTTTCCGACAATCCCACCCTCGAGCCAAGCAGAGCCACCCATCTAACCACATTGAAGGGTCTCTTGTCTCCCGTAACCGCAAAGCCGCGCTAGATAAAATGTAATTTACATTTATGAAGTGTCGGTCTGGGTCTGTCTGACTGTCCGCCGACTTCATTGCACCGCCCCGATTGAAATCAAAAATCCTTATTGGAAGCAGTTCCTTTTTATTTTATTTAAGCATTTCATATGCACTTCCGCTGTAATTGCACATCTTTAAAGAGACTTATGATGTCTCTAAAACAACAATTGGATGAGTATAAAATAATTTAAAAGGAGTTGTTCTTTAATTGAGATAATTTTAGACTGTATAGAAAGAAACTTTTAGTTCGCTTGAAGGACAAGAGAAATTGATTTAGCCATATTTGGCCACCCGTCTATCTTTCTGTAAATCGATCCGTTGTTTTTCTGTCACAGAACTCGGCAGATCAAATTTGGGACTATATCTCATTAAATCTACAGGAAGAGCAAGTTTTACTTTTAATTATAAATTAAAGACTTAAGGATGACGAATAATCCGAAGGAATTACTCTTTTCTGCTTGAAGAGAATAAATTCAACTTAACATTACGAAAGAGGTGAAGTTTGAGCTTAGGAATTTGAAATATTAGTTGATGCAAAATCCCGACAACGTGGGCTTCAGGAGGTTTTTGTGCCCTTGCGCCAAAAAACAAGGATCTAAAAAATTTACGCGATTATGTGTGTGAACGGCAGCCTGGTGAGACCTAAAATCATTTTTGTTAATTAAAAAGTAAATTAATTCACATTATAATTGAAAGCTCCGCCACTCTTCAGGGTGTTGTCCCATCTTCCTCGCCCCGTCCGCCCGCAAGCACAGTCATAAATTCTACGAAGCTCAGAGGTTGCCTCATTGTCATTTGCATGGGCAAACCCCTGCACCGCTCAGTCGGCACGCAAGTCTAATTAGCAACTCATTAGCCAGTCAACGGATGCAGGACAATGCCAACATGGCCAGAACCGCACCACTTAAAGCTGCGAGAGCACCAAGCCAGGCCAAGTGCAGGGGCAGCGGAACCGGGTCCGCTTATCGCACAAGTGCAGAGCAACCGACGAAAAACCAACTGACCAGCCAGGCAACCCAGTTGGCCACCACCCTCATTGATTGTTTCACGTGCAGTGTGAGAAAAAAAATCAGAACGTCCTCCGGTCAGGACAATGGGATCCCAAACTGCCAATAATGGTGCTTTACCATTTCTGCCCTGCCCTCAATGTGTATGAATTGCCAGTGACATTGAATGACCCAGCGGCTCCCCGGCTGACCAACTGTCCGTCTGTCCAGGTATCATGTCAATGCGGACGACTGATGCCTCTGATCGGATAGTGGCCCGGCCACTCTATGCAAATGCGAGGCTGCTGTTCCTGCTGCTTTTTCAATTATCGATAAATAAGTGAAGAGTTGGCAAAAACTCTTGCTCGGCTGGCCCGTTTCTAGCCCCGGCCAGCTGGGCAGGCAAATTGAAAAATGACAGTCGCACCGACTGATATATACGAGTATGAAGTTGGCTAGTTGAGCAGCCGACTTGGCGGCAACCGGCAAAGAAGGACTTTGCACACGAGCAGATGTTTGAATCTTATCGCAGAGGATGCCACCAGCCAGCCATATAACCACATAATAGTTGGCCAGACAAACAGGCAGACAGGCAGAGGCGGGTCCATTACAATTCAGTGCGCTTGGCAGCGCAAATAAGGAAGGGCCGAGCCCGGGCCTGGTGGATAATAACAAACGGTATTGAAAAATGGCAAAGGACACTTCCAGCAGCGAGCCAGAGTATGCGAGTGTGTCCTACCACGTGTGGGTGGGTGCATTTCACAATCCGCTGCTCTTTAATTTGAATATGTTCCAATGAACAAAGCTTAATGAAAACGTATTTAGGAAGCACAAAGCGACCCGGTCCTGGCAGGGTAAACCAACCCTTTCTAATGGCTATTTTTATCAAATTGGTTACCTTCAGCATTTAACGATGCCTGTGTATATTTTCTCCTTTATGAGTGCCATGCTCATCACCATCAAGTGCTAAATCCGTTGGACGAACCCGTTTGGGACGTCCGCCGGTTTGCCTTTTTGTGCACTTGGTTCATTTAGCGCAACAACAAGGACTACAAACACGAGTCAGCCCGGCAGCTGGGCAACTCGGCAGCCCGGGAGTGTTTGCGTTTATCCCAGGCTAAAAGCGCAAACCCCTCGTAAAACCGTCACTTTAAAAACTGTCACAGCCTGAGATTGTCACGGTTGTGTGGTTAGATTCGTGGGCTGCGGAGAGTGCCAGAAATGTTCTCTGAAAACTTTAATGTTCGCTGTAAAATTCTTGAGCTGTGAACGAACCGCTTGGCGGTTTCAGTTTCTCAATCTTACGGAAAGAGAATCAGCTGTCAGTGAGTTTATTTTTTGTGTAGTAAAAATCAACGCAAAGGTAATAAAATAAAGACACATTTTTATTAGCCCTGCAAAAGGGAATCATTAAAATATTAATAATCCCTCCAAAGACCGAACCATTAGGCAAAAGTCCTTCACTTAATCTAGCCAAGACCAATTAAATTACCTACAGGTTTTTATAAGATAGAAACTTAGATCACCTTCCCAAGATGTACAAATATTTGTTGAGCAAATTGTTGAACGATTTTCATTCGTTCAATTGAGCCAAGTCTTTGAAGCGGTCCTTGTTTATTTCACATCCTAATTAGCCAAAGTCGGCCACGTGCAAAGGCTGTTTGCCCAATGGCGAGCCCGCGAATAACCCAACACAAACCGACCAGTGTCCCGCAACTCAAGCAAGAACTTCAATTAGCAGAGTTGCGCTCGACAACAGCCACAATTAGCTGCAAATAAACTGGAGCCCCGCCATACAAAATTGTTCACTTAAGGCGCCGGCAATGCGAGGATGCTGGGCGGCGCAAACACGCTGTGATTCCGAAGGGAAACCAAAACCGGGCTTACGTTCACGTTTATCGACTTCAGTTGACCAAACCTCATAATCAGCGGGCGGGTGGTTGTGGTGGCTGCGGCGAAGGGCAGCGAAAATGTGGCTAAGGAGTCAGCCGAGCTGCCAGTAAATGTGGATGTGAAAAGCTGCCACACCGCATTGGTAATGAAGGCAGGGGAGCAGCGGCTGAGCGGCTTCATGGCCGTTTAGGTTAATTTTCCTTTGATGATGATGATGGCATGTTCCGCGTGACTATTCAAGCGTGCAATGGACTTGCTCACGCCCCTGCCCACACATTCAGCTCCCCCTCTTTGACTGCACAGGACGAGGTCTGTGTGTGTGTGTGGTTAATGCGCTTCACTAGCCACCCCACACCGCCTTTGTGCAAGAGGGCAAACTTTCGGGCATGCAATAAATGTAAACTTCACTGACACTGGCAGCAGCCGAACCGTCGAACGGCCACCGCCTCAGTGACCTCGCCGTTTGCATCCCAACTGTCCGGACGGGCTGGGCAACTCCAAAATCCAATATTAGCCACAGAAGCCAAATTTTCCGGGCCGTACCAACGCCATAATAACCAGGCTCGTATTTATCAATGCTCGTCGGTGGGGCAGCTGCAAAACTCGCAATTCTCATCAATAACAGTGGAAGATGCCAAAATGGATAAGGAATAAATTCTATTCAAATACTAAAGAAATTCTGTTATAGGCAAGGATTTCTGTACTTTGCTATTTTAATAGCGTGTTATTTACTTTTTTTTGTGGCCAAAAAAGGTTCAGCTATCCTCAATTTATGCTGCCTAGGTAATTTGCCTTGACGAGACCAACAACAAAATCAACAGAAAGGCAGCCCAAAGAAGAAAGCCGATTCAGCAGTGAACAAATTAAATTAGAGTTGAAAATTTAAAAGCATAAAGAAACGAACAGAATTCTTTGGCTGGCCTCTCTTTGGTCCTTGTTTGCTTTATATTATTTATTTTAATGATTACAACTTTATTCCCTGCCAGTCTGTGGCAGGGCCCTTGAAAGTAGGCAACGAAAAAGTTGAACGCTTTAATTCCCACAAATTGCCGGGGCCAGGAAGCAGATTGGGGGGACGCGTCCTTGCCGCCGCCAATTCATTTGCCTTTTAAGTTCAATGAAAATCTAAACTACGGAAATATTGAAAATCTAAAAAGCAAATAATTTAATTCCCTTTAACTTCGTTTTCGCAGGGCCGGGCGTTGGCGTTGGTGTTGGTGTTGGCGTTTGCGGCAACCGTGACGGAGCCAGGAAATACATGACCACCGCCTGCCATAGACAAACGCCGATGTCGCTTTACTTCCGGGCGACAAGCGAGCGGTGTAGCCGCAGCCGCCATCAAATTTGAATTCAGCCAACTCGGCTGCCTGTCACGCACTCTCAGCCCGTCCCGCAAGAGGAGCTCACCGGCTCTTTGCCTTTTTAGCACAGACTGTCAACTTGGGCCGGGCCCCCACTCACACGAGATGCTAACTTCCTGGAAGGGACCGACGGGCGGATGGATGGGCCGGAGCTCTTCCTCGCAGGACGTGCTCGTTGCTGTCCCTGTTCCTGCCTGCTTGCCGTCCCCGCTGTCTCATTTGCTTTCAATTTTTATTTGCCGTGTTCCCACCAACAACAGCAACGCGCAGCAGCGACACCAACAACAACAACTATGTGTCTTGCGCCGTGAGGCATTTGACGCGACAACCAACGTGGCTGCCTCTAAATGCTTTTGGTTAGGAACATCCCGGCGCAAGGACGTGGGCTGGAGGGGGGATGGGAATTGTTAGCACCACTTGGACAAACGGAAGAACCCTGCCTGGCGGGCGGCAGGCAGCTCAGCATCACTTGAGCAGATAATTTTCAGTGTTGTGTTGATAATGATGATGTGAAAATTTGTTGGTTTTTATGCGCTGCGCTGCGCATTTGATGGCAGCCCATCATTGAATATTTCATAAAGTCTGGCAGCGGCCAACGACATCCATTGTCTGACGGGCGGCAAGGACCTCACCTTGTAGGCGACGCTGGGTAATTAAAACCTGTCAAATTTTGAATCCCGGCCAGTTGACTGGCATATTTAAGCCCGGTCACACTAATTTGCATTGCAGGTCTCCATAAAATCTAGGATCCTCCAGAAAAACCCCATTTGAGGAAGCTGAATAATGCAAGAACCTGAAAACTTCCAGCCGCAAAAATAAGAAACTTTAATTGAGTGGAAATTGGATACTTGACTTGCTGACGGTACGGAATTCCCCCAGGCCAACTTTAATTTGAGCGGCGGCGTGCAAGATTAAATTACTCAATTTAAGCAACTATTTTAAGCAACCTAAAAAACAGGAATTTATGAGCGTAGTTCTCTATATATTTTAATAGATTGCCGATTACATCAGCAAAATTTCGGAAGTTACAGCTTTTTGCTTTACTAAGGTTTTATTTGTTTTTAATGCCTGGAAAGTCCAGATGGATTTCATTTACTGAGTTCTCGGGAAAGCCAATAATTCGAATGCCAAAGGTCGAATGTTGGTGGGCAACATTTGACTATTTCGTCCGATTGGTAAACTTCAGCTCCTTAGGGTCCTGTGGTGGCTGCATTTTAAATCAGTTTAGTTTTGCATGTGTCCTCTGGCGCATAACAAACAAGAAATTCAATTTCGAATTCGACAGCAGCAGAGACCCGACCCACAAACAGCTCGTCCAGACCACAGCCCACCAGAGTCGGCTTACATAATTTCCAACTCGAAAACAATAAACGATACTGACGACTCGCATTACACAAATGGAGCCCTCTTTCTGAGATACCTAGGTGGCCGGCCTTTCGAGTTTCATGGCTAGTTGGCTTGGCTTTCTCGGAGCCTTGTAAATTGATTGACTGGCTGGCTGACTAAGAGCCGTGTTTGGGGGCCAGTTGATTGACTGATTGCCCTCTGTCAAAAGGAACTTTGATCAATCGACTTCTTACTACAAACTATTGTGATAATCACAGGTTGTCAATTTCAATCTTAGATTCCGACCAGATCAAATACCAGTCGCACTTTTGTGTAATTGAAAAATACTCAATTTTACAGCCCGCCTATTTGCTCCTTGTTGGTTTTTGTTTTGATGTAAGTCAGGAGGGGGTTGAGGGTTGGCGTCGCGTCTGTCGCCTTTGCCGTGTTTAATATGCAAATTACTTCGTTTCTAATTAAAACAACTGTGCACTGCTTTGGTCCGGGCCAGCAAATCCTCGACGCGGCCAACAATTTGGAAGACTCGGGGTTGCCAGGCACCCACAGCGGCCTCGTCCGATTCTGCCGTCCCGCATTTGTTTGGTTACCGCTGCCGTAATTCATGTTCTATTTGCTCCCCCCCTCACCCAACCCAACCTTTAGTCCGTTTTCCATTTAGCATTCTGGGCTTTGGCTTTGGGATCTATTAGCGTTGGCATTTCAGCCGGCAGACGCCAGGCTGCTCCCTCGACATCATCCATTTGGGAATCATCTTCACCGCAAAGGTGTATGTGCTCGCGTTTTAAATTACAAAATATTTCACATTGGCGGTGGTTTCCTCGAAATGCAAGCAATTAAAACGCCGAGTCAGCGTTTGCGGCATCAAATTTTCACGTCCCCATGGCAGTTTTGAGTTTACTTTTATTTTTACTAAATACCGTTGGGTTAATTAATTTAATTTGTGCCAGACAACCCGATAGCCACAAAAGATAAAATCACAAAAAAGTGAATGCCTTCCTCTATTATACTGTTATTTTTCGGTATATAGAAAAAGGGATAAGTTTGTGCAAAGGGGACCATAAATCAGTTTTAGGAGGTCGTCGGGGACAGCGTAGTTTCCCCATATATTTCCACAAATCCCAGGTTTTATGATTTCCATAAAGCTTAAGGTTAGACAAATTTATTCGGCAGTGCACATCATTAAATTTTGTGGTTAAAAGTGTTTATTCATTAGTTGCTTTTCGTATTAATAACGTGTGACAAAAAATATGTTTTAGTTGTGGTCAAAACAAAATCAGTAAATTAACAAATTAATATTCCCAAAAATATTATTTTTTGCTAGGAGCAATTCCTTGGTCAAAGCAATTACAATTCTGCACTATTATTTATAAATTTCTGGAACATATGACCATGCTTACCACTAAGAGTGCTTTATGGAGTTGTTTGTTCAATCTTTAAACAGTTAAATCATTTAAAATCTAATTAAGGAAGCATGCGCATGACAAATGTCTGGAGCCTGGTCACTGCCAGCCAAACAAAAGTCAATCGGAAAACTTTCAATTAAATGGGAAAAACTGTAGAGTTTAATTGAAATTGCAACTCGCAATCAACCGGCAGAAAACTTTTCAATTAATCTCAGTAATTAAACTAAAAGGCGAACGACAGCAAAAGCCCAAAAAGAGGCCACAAAGGAAAAGGGACTATCCAGGACTATCGCAGGGCGGTGGACACCACTCAATTGCCAACAACTCTGCTATTTTTTCCTAACAACTTAGATATCCGTGTGGGTTTTTCCCAAAACCACCGCCAGTCTGCAGCTATCGACTAACTTTTCGATAACTTTTGTCGAGCGACGCGCTGACTAACGGTGACACGACCATCAACATCTAAATGGAAGGAAATGGAGGTCAACCCCGGCAGGGAGTGTGGGGGACTGGGCCGTTTGTATGCTACTGATATCAAAGGACTTTAAATCAAAATTCAATTACGCTTTTATTGATGCTCTTAGCAACCGAGTCGGTCCACTTTGTCGGCTCCACAACGTTGATTGCGCCAGCCACCTGCGTGCGTGAGAGTGAAAATCAAGAGCTCCCAGACCCAATTTTACCCGGCCTGCTCCTTCAGCGATACGCACAAGTTGACATTGAGTTGAGTTTGGGATAAAGTGTTTTGTTTTTGGCGTCGTCCGTGCGGGCCCCCCCGCCTTTCACTGTCAACGCCAGCAGCTGACGGGCGGCCAACGTCGCTTTGTTCTAGAAGTGGAGGCGTTCCGGAACCACGCCCCTCAACTACAGACTCGACAAAGTCATCGTATTCAAAAATTGTTTCCCCAATTTCTCGCCAGATTTGCATTTTAAAATAGAAAAACCACAAGTGGGAAGCGCCTATTGAACTTTGCACTCGAAATACTGCTACAATTCAACCACACCAAAAGTTCCTTTAAGGTTCGAATTTTTCCCACTTTACTCTTGAAAACAAGGATTATAAAGTTGTTCCAAATTATATACAGAATCCATACAAATCAAGATCTTGTTGGCCTATACTCTGAAGTTCTTCGGAGTCCGACGCGTTTAATTCTAATCTCAGAGTTTTTTTAAGACTTTTACTGATTAATTAAATGTTCCCAAAGGCCACTGATTTAGTTAATTGAGAATCTGAATTTCTATCTAAATAATTCCAAAATATCTTTTAAATATACACATTATCCACATCGGATCACGACAAATTGGCGTCAGCAGGTTATGCTTCCAATAAATATGTTGTGTTTTGAATACAGAAGGAACTTTAATTGTCTTGAACCTACGGGTCTGTGTTGTTTTTGGATGCTGTAAAATATTTGGCATTACATTGTTCACATGGCGAATATGCTCAAAATGCCCAGTTCTGCTGGGATCTCGTCTAGTCGGTTCAATGGGGTTGGAGGGGCACTTACAACTATTTAAAAATAGCCGCAGTCTGTGCAAATTTTCACATTAATTAAATTTTAGCTGCTCTCTGGCGTATCCGACCAGCGACATCGGCATAGACCACTTCTACCCAAAAACAGCAACAAAAAACCCGGCGGGCTCTTGTTGGCGCTGGCACGAGTGAAGGTGGCGAGGGACGGGAAGAGCTGGTCCCACGCCGTTGACATATTGAAGGAAAACGGCAGACTTAGTACATAATATATAAACGAACATATAGTGAAAATGTAGAGTGAGACGGGCGCGTAGAAGGTAAAATGCCAAGGGTTGGCAAACCGACTGTGGCGTCATCTGCCTCAGGCAATACGAAAGCCACTGATAATAAACCGAAATGACGTATATATTATAACGCCATCTGCCTATTATTAAATCAAATTTAATTGTTTATACATAACCATAAATCTTACGCAAATCCTCTTACATAATTGTCGACAAAAGAAAATTGAATCTGTTTTAAGGGGAAATCAAATAATTATTAATAATAATAATTATTATTAGTTATTAATAAAATAATCTATTGAATAGAAATCAAAAATTAAATTGCCTGGCATAATAATAATTAGAAAGATTAAAATAATATTTAAAGTTCCAATTCACTTAGAGGCATTAATATTTTAAGGCAAAAGTATGCAATTTTTAAGGGAGTAGTTCTTTAGACTACTATAATGGACTCTAGATTGAATAAGCATAAATAAATCATTAATTATCTTTTGAGATAATCACTTTAGGTCCCTTTAACTACCAACAACTTGCCTCATCCTTTATTGTATAACTCAAATAACTTGACATCCACTTGGGCTTTTAGAGAAGCCTTAAATTGTGAATTTTAACTCTCTAATTATGAGATTTTCGGATCTGCCCAGCCCTGTGACAAGTTGAGTGCCAAAGAAACGGGCCAGTCGACTCATCCTAAAAGCCAGCCAGGCAGTCAATGCATTTGGCATACCAGAATTTCGTGTTGTATTTGTTTTCGTTCTTGTTGTTGCCGTGGCACTTAGAGTGCCAACGCTGCCACTGACGTCGTTTATTTATAGCAGGTTCTTGCCCATCGCGCTCATTTACAATGCAGCGAGCAAAAAAAAAAATGTAATGCAAATAAAAATGCACCCAGAGACGGTTTGTTATTTTTTTTTTATTCCTGAAATATTGCCGTAATTATTTTTGATTTTTGTGAAATGTATGGGGCGCTGTACATTTAGAAATACATAAAACTTTGTTAATTAAAGCAAAGAGCAGCGGAATGAAATTGACAGTGCGATCGGTCAGCGGGGAACCTCAATTACAGCGAAGCTGGATACCAAAAGGTCCCTTAATCAATTAAAACTTTCATTGAATGGCTTAGTTTCTATAGGAACGCAGGCAATTAAAAAAACATTTGGGGACGGTTAAAACAATTTAAAAAGATCTCTTAATTTCATGGTCATTATTGTCAAAATAGAAACATCGGTGCATCGGTCGGGGAATGCAAGTGAAATTAATTAAATTGCAATTTCTGATGGCTTACTTAAAACAAAATACACACAATTTAATTGAGATAAAATTTTTGCTTGGCATTGTCTGAGAACACTAATTTAAGTCCTTGCCAAAAAATGATTTAATGATTGTCTCATGTCCGAAGTAAAGATTTGTTGTGCCGGCTAAAACTTTATATTAAATCCAAATGGCCTTTTAATCAAAAATACTCATTAAAGCCCGCGACTAAAAAGTCAACAGTGCAACTTTGAAAGCTGAGTCTTTAATGGTTGATCCGGTTTCCGAAGCGCTTTGTAATTAAGGAAAAGTTATCCACGGAGGCAAGCAGATTCGCGGAAAATCAAAAACAAGAAGTTTACATATCTTTTCCAATATTTAAATTTAGCTCCGTTGAAACTTTTTTAAGCTTAAACTTAAATTGTGAATAACACAAAAGTTATGAATCCGACAACTAAAAGTGATGTATAAAACTTTCCAACTAACCCCCTTTAATAATATTTGAGATAAATCCAATTAACTAAGCGTATGGTAAAGTTTTGTTTGGCGAACTAATTAAAGAATTTGTTTTTGAATGACACCTGCCATGACTTTCAACTTCTCCCCGACGATAGTGCGAGGTGACCCATCTAAATGCTAATGAAACGTGCACCTTGTGGAAGCCACAACCAATTACCCTTATAACTCACAAGCATTTTAATGAGCTCCTTTCCGGCTGCGGAGCACCCACAGGACCAGCCAGCCGAGTCAGTCGGCGAAGACGTCAAACCGCTTAGAGCCTGGCGCAGTAATCAAAGCCTGGCAAGCGTGCAAGTTTTCTTTGCGGTCAACCATCAAGATCTCTGGTTGCAAGGATGTGCCGGCGTTGGTGTCGGCGTGTGTGTATAACCCTCCAGGCATATTAATTCTCATTAATTATTTACATGCCAGCAGAGCATTTTGGGAATTTTATATTCATTTTAATGAGCCAGCCAAGTCAGCCGAGACGACGCCGCACTAAAACCATGACGAATGGCTCACTCTGTGGGGAGGCCGGGCCTCGAAGAAATCACGATAATAAATCCAAGGCAACATTCAGCTGGGGCAATACAAAAAGCCGCAGCGAGCGTCTCTTAAGTGCAATGAAACTGTAGCATACTTTTTCGGGCTGCTGCAGCCAGCCGATGATTGACAGGCCGCCTGAGTCTGCCTGCCGTCGAGTCGAGCCGTTGAGGATGGAAAAATGCTGTATGGAATATATTTATTTTGTGTGTTCGTAGATGGAACTTCAATTTTAATTTTCCAGCAGTTTGACTGACGATGGTCCCCCGGGCCAACTGGCTACTCGCAAGATTTGGGCGGGGAGAAGTGAGGCGGCGCCAAAGGAGAGAAATCAACAAAAAATGCGCCAGTTGCAAATCACAAGATGTGCAGGGCAATCAAAAAGGAAATGGTTACTGCGGTGATGGCGGCGGGGGAGTTTAGGAAAAAAGATTTTTCCACAACCCAAGAGATACAAAAAATTGGTATGCATTTTTTTCCGTGTTGCTGCCAAGTAGCAGAAAACGAAGACCCATAGCACAAAATTGGCCAATTTACATGCGTTTGTGTTTTTTCTTTGCCTCCTTCAACATTTCGTCCAAGACTAAGGTTCAATTCCAAGGTGGAGCCGCATGGGTGGCAGCAGTGGATATTGCAACAGCCGCCCAACAAAAAGAATTTTAGCCCGCACACTCAAGTGGCATTTGCCAAAAGGAATAGCAGCCGGAACACCAACTGACAAAAGTTGAAAGGGTAAGCGGGTCGAGAGGCCCACTGCGGACTGGGCGAAGCCGACAGCTTTTAAGGGCACCGAGCTCAGCGAGTACCTGGCGGAAAGCCCTTTAAGTTGCCAGCGAAGGTGGCAAGAAAATGAGTTTTTCACCTCTTTCGATTCTTCTTTCTCAGGGCCGGAGGCTGTAATGCGCTGCGTATACGCAATTTGCCAAGAGCAGCCATTCATTTCGTGAGCACTGCATTCGCCGCCAAATAAACGTATCGTATGTTCGACTCAAGTTCCGTTAAATGCACGCAATTATTTTCCAGCGGATTTGAATGCTTCAATAGCCGGGGGATTTCACTCCAAGGTCTTTTCTCACTTCAGAAGGGTGATTAAAAAGGAATGTAAAGTGGAATTTTAATCAGCATTGACGAAGATTAAAGAAGGCCAAACAGAAATACAAACTGTGAAGAGGAAAAGTTAATATCCAAAAAGGAGATGTGGACTTATAAAATGTCTATAGCAATACACTTGAGATTGAGCTCTGGTCACCAGCGGAGTCTTTGTCCCCTTTTAACTTGCTTTCCCTTTATATTTCTCCTTTTTCTCTGGCATAACTCCGGTAAGTTTGGTTGTCTTGCTTGCAAGCTTAGCTCAGCCCCACTTCTTCCATTTCTGTCCCTTGAATCACCTTAGACTTCTTGTGGGTTTTACTTCCAGCCCAATAAAGTAATTTAATATAAAATTTGAATCGACAATTCGTCTGCCTTAGTCAAATATGAAACTGTGCCGGACAATTTCCTCTTCCCTGACTGTCGGTTGATATTTGTCAATCCCACAAGCGTTGATGAGTTTTATGGCCTTAGGAATTCAGTGCGGACTGGAATCTGCAAGGAATGCAACTAATTATATTCTGATGATACTTGGGCCGGTCATCCATTTTGAAACCGAACCCACAATCAGGTGGACGTCTATCTTGGACGTCGGTTGTAAAAGTTTCTGGCGAGTTGTCGTCAAATGTCCAATTACCAGGCAGAAGACATCCTGAAAGCCACTTCAAGCCATTCAAGTTTAGTTCGTTTCACCAGTTATCAGTCATGTGGGGAAGAACAACATTGGGAGTAAAACTGACAGCAGGAAGGACTCTGCAGGGAGGAACACAGAAAGAATAGGGGCGCCAGGAGGCGAAGGGCGTTTAACAATTTTACAAGAACAATATTCAATTTCCGAGTGTCTAATAAGTTTTTGGCTAACGAACACCCACACGCCGAGTCCCGGCCCACAAGGAGCAAAAGAAGACGACCAGGAATTCTGGCGAAAATAAGCCAAGTCCCAGTGCTAGAACATCAGCCTGTATGTCTGTCATTCCGACTATTCTGCCATAATGGCTGTGGGTGTGTCCCTCCGTCTGGCTGCGAGCATTTTTCCGTCTCTTTCATTACTCAAACCAGTGACGCTTCATTTTCCTTTAATTTCCTCTCCAGTTTGTCTGACCCCAACGAACGCACTTGGCTAAATGCCGGTCGTAAAACGGACGCCAAATGATTTCAAGCTCGTTATATTCTCATCTTTTTGGTTATTCCCATTTTTTATTTCCCATCGAGTGGGGGACCCCCAATCCTCCAAATCGAGGGCATTGCCCCCACAAACAAATTTAGCTAACTGCTGCGGAAAATGAAAGCGCAGACACAAATAACAAACAAATATTAATTAAAGGAATGCTCATTGATAAAGTTAGACTTGGAAATAATCTAGTGATTTAAACTTAAAACTAAATAAAATACTTTAAAGTGAGCAAAATTTTCATCGGGAATTCTTGTGGAAAAGATTTCATTGATGGATTATTTCTTCATTTTTAGCTTCTTCTATTTACGGTTATATACAATATTTCCTTGAACTAGTTGCAAATTAGTTTTTTGAGTGTTAAATAAGAAATTTTAAAATATTATCAAAACCTCGAACTGGTAAATTAATGTTATTGTTATGTTATTCCAACCATAGCACTTGCAGCTCCTTAAAGTTTAAGATAAACCCTCACCCAGTTATTACCCAACATCAAGCGTTTGGACTTAGAAAAGTGCAAGCTTTGAGGAACGAAAACTTTACTCCTAGATCTCCTCAAATATGTTAGGAATTTTTGAGTGGAGCAGACATGGCTAAAATTTTAAGGGCATTCTTCTTTTAAATGACACTCCTTTGTGGTGTGGGAATGGAGAGGGGATTATAAAATGCAACTTAAACTTATTCTTGGCTAAATAAACGGGAGAAGGGAAATAAGTAAGGCGCAGAAAATGAACAGCGAACAAAGTGGAAAAATACGAACTATAGAATTTTGGAGACAATTTTTATTCTTTAGGGAAAGTATTCAATAGGAGAGCTTTGGGCTCCAGCACTGAGTGAATTTCACTCGAGGTTAGACAAACAGAGGAATGGCCAAAAATAGTGCTGAAAAGGCCACCGGGCTCCGGCGACTAACGGGCCATATAAAATGCATTTTCAGTAACAAACTTTAAACCGAGCGAACGCTCTCATTTGGGACCAGCCGCCCCCCGAAGAGCAGATGAGGGAGCCGCCAGGCGGAAACTTTCAGGGCAACGGTAAACATAAAGCCCTGTTTTTTCTCTGTTACACTGTGTGTATGCCTGTGTGGGTGTGCGTGGGTCGTTGTAGTCGACACGACGCCCCCCACGCGACAGCAATGCAAATAGGCCCTGGCCTAAGGGTCGCTTAACTGTACCTGGCCGCTCGCAGCCGCTATTGCGGTTGGGCCTCCCGAAAGCCGTGGAAATGACAGACGATGTAAGAGAGTTCATTAATATTGCAGGCAAGGCGGCGGGTGGGCCGGCTTGTCGGCAACGTTGATGGCAACAGCACTGGCAGCAACGGGAACTTGACTTGTCCACCGTCAACAATTTAGACTGCGCGCACAATTATTTTGTAATTTGTCATATTTTTGTGTGTGTGTGTGCGGGTGTACGTGTGTGTGGCCATCTTGCTTTGTACGAATCTCACACACACACGCGCACGCACACGCAAATAACGGGAAGCAAAAGAAGACGACTCAAGTGGCTCGTCTTGTGCATGTGCAGCGGCCTAGTAAAAAAGCACGGGCCCGGGCTCGGTCTCGGGCTCGGACTGCAGCTGCATAATTGTTTGTATTTTACGCTTTACATGAAAGCTAAGCAAATCTATTGTTACACTGTCTGCAATTTGTGTCCCCCATTTTCCGCCCCCAACTGCTGGCATCTCGTCCGCCCGGCCCAGTCTTTTTGGTCTTACGCTTTATGTGCATATTCTAAACATGGCGGCAGTCACCTCAACCTACTTGGACGCCCCCGCCCTCGGCACTCGGCATCTCTGCCCGCCCAGCCTACTTCGTCAACACCAAGACTTTAATAGCGTCGTGCCCCAAAGTCCCATCCAGCCTCCAATCTTCCCTCTGTGCGCCTCTGTGCCGTCGGCCAGCCCTCGCCATTGCACTCAGTCAACATTCAGCCGGCCAGGCGGGCGGGCGGGTCTGTCAGTCGGCGGTGCTCGGCTCGTTGTGTTTCTCTGACTGTTTACCTAGCAAAAAATATACACGCACAGCCGAAAGTACTGAAAAAATTACAAATATGTGAAAAAGCGGGGAAGCAGCTGACATCCAACAATTAAATACCCTAAGCCCAAATTCAAAATTGACATATTAATTATTTTAGTAAATCTTCTTCGAAGAACACAGATTAGATTTACACTTTAAAAGAGCTGGCGAAATCTAGCTATTCAAAATCATTACGGAGTATCGTTTAAAATTTCCTTAAATTAAACAATCTTTTGTATTCTTTGCTCTCTTCTTATAATTTTTGAATAAAAATTCACCAAATCTATTACAATCAATTACAATTACAAAGAGCATCTGGCGAACGGATATACATTTCTTTGGGGAGGGTATTTCTGGTGTGGCAGGCCTGTTCTTCAGGCTTTTTTGTACGCTGAGTGTGTCTGTAAGCCCGCCGGCCAGTTTCCCTTACCTCATTCATAATTCCTGGGCTCTGTAGTTTCGCAAGAGCCTCCAATGGCCGCCACGGACCCACTTCTCGGCCGGCGCAGTGCTAGACTGTGACTTTTCCTCAGTATTAATTTTTTGTTGTTAAATTACATACACACGCACACACACACACACCCACGTACACACTCACATAAATATTTATTTAATACTTAAGCCCGAGGCCTTTTATTACTGTGCGCGTTAAATTTGCTGTGTGTTTTTTCGTCATTTGCAATTTGTGTTTCTTTTTTCATTCAAAATGTTTCAGTGGGCAAATGTGCAGCTTATTGCTTTGTACTGCAACCGTCTCACTTCTTGGCCATTGTTTTATCATTACAAAATTTAAAAAAACCTGGGTTCATACAAAGTGCAAGGTACATAGAATTTTTCAAAAAAAAAGTAGAGCTCTGCCAAGCTCTCGGCTCCGGTCTGCCTCCTGGAGGCACTCTGACTATTTCGCTTATTTAATTTGCTTGCAGATGAATACAAATTTGTTCCTGCCCACCCACTGGCCTGGCCACCTCCAATTAAGCCGTCTGCAGGAGTTTTAATTAGTCCTTCTGTTAGTTCGCGAGTGTGGGTGTGGGTGTGTGTGTGTGTCCTTGTTTGTGCTATTGTCCTGAACCCACAGCGAAGAGAGAGTAAAGCTTGATGCAATTCCATAAATGGTTTTTCAAATCTTTTTAATTTGACCGGAGAAGTTAATAGTTCCGGGTTAAGTTTGAGGAATCCAAAGACAATTTATAGAGATTAAAAATTAATGTGAAATGTAATTAAAGCGGATTATTATTGAGGTTTGTAAGAATTACTAAAGAACCAGCTCATCTTTTGACAATAAATTCTCATCAAATTGAACATAAATAAACAAATCAAATAATAAATAAATAATTTACTTCGTTCTTTTCAGCAAATTCATTCACACTACCTGCGAACTACGGGTTCGTTGGTTGAATTGTAGGGAGCAGGTTTTAGGGAAAATTGGGTAATGTTTTAAATTCAAAATGATCCCTTCATCATTTAATATGGATATATGGACTAAAGTTGATCTGAACGTACGCCGCTTCACGCAAAAAGACAACGATGGAGGCAGAGTGAACTTTGCTTAGTCAAGACTTCGAGGCAGAGAAAGGACAGTGATTACCAGAGTTCGCTAGGCTGGTCGGAGTTGAAGGGAAACAAAGGATCATGGAAATCAGGGAAATTAAAATTTAATTCATTTTTTAGATATTCACGGTGGTTCCATTGGTTGTTGGACTTAATCTTGGTAGTTCTTGTAAACTTAGAAGTTTTAAGTTGAAAGCGAAGCGAATGTAGGAGTAAATATTTTGCTCCAGAGCAGAGCTGAGTGCCTAGCAACATTTAGATTCCGATTAATCTGAGAATCCCCCTAAATGATTAATATAATGCGTTCTCTATCCTTAACTGATTCCATGCACCCACCAAGTCCCACAGGATACGAAAGAAAGAATAATTATCTATATATTTTAAAGCCATTATCTCTCAGCTTATTTTAAAGTTTCCTTCAGTTTCGTGGCTACCAAGATTCATGGAATCTGTTGGCAAATTATTTTCATAACTTGAGCAGTACTTCCATCACAAAATTATCTTTGATTCAAATAAATAAAAGAGAAAATCCCACAAAGGGTAGAAGTTGGTTTTAAGTAATGACTCACCTGCAAAATTCTTTATTTATTTTGAGCAATATTTTTGGTTTATTTTGAATTTAATTTGCTAATGTATTTGATTTTGTATTCTCAGTTATAGCCCGTAATTAGTATGCTCGAATTGAAATAAAAAATCCACGCGCACAAACTCACGCGGTAGCCGGAATCACGCACACACACAGGAGTGGCCAGGAAAATCAGCTAAGCCCGGAAAACACAACGGACTGTTTGACTAGGCGGTCGGGGCCGTTCGGCTGGTCGGTTGATTTGTTTTGGTTTGCTTCGCTTTGTGACGATTTGGTGAACGTTTGTTGCGGTTTTCGGCCGTTCGGGTCAATCTGGTTAGCCCAAGCAAAGCGCAGCGGCCGATATGCGACTGACGAGGGGGAGGCGACGAGGGCGCAGGCAATGCAGTTTGGTGGCGATGATTATTGGATTGACCGACCAACGGGGCTGCCAATCAACAGGGGCTTTGCAGGCGAACGAAACTTGCTGGGCGGCTGCTGATTATGGAAATTTTAAACAAACGAAGCCGACTGGGCTGACTGGGAGGCGCGACTTGGACAGAAAGACTGGGGTTTCGGTAGAGCTTTGGTTTTTGGCTAGAAGCGAAGCGCACAGGACCATACACAGAACTTGACTGGGCAGAACTGCACAAATAACTGAAATGAAATGAAATTTCATGGCATGGCGCATATGGCACACGGCCCACGTTGCCAGCCACCGCCGCCCGTGCCGCACGGTGAGAGTGCCGTGAGTAAGGGCTGCCCGAGAGTTTAGTTGCCAAGCTACTCGCAAATAAGCGGCAATTTTTGCTATGCTTTATTTTCGGCAGCGCAGAGCAGACGGCACAAATTTTTTGGACAATTTTTGTTCACGTTGTCGCCGTGTCCGGCCGTACGTCCTTCCGGCAGAGGGCATTGGGCGGTGGGTGGCGGTTGCTGGTCGTATGTCTTTCGGGTAGAGCGTGGCACGGGCCTCGCCAGCTGTCGGCACAAACTGCACTCGAGAGTGCATTTTAATTGATTTTTTGTTGTTGCCGCGAGAGCGAGACGGCAGCAGCAGCGCACGCGGCGTATGCGTAACCTTTCGCAGTGCACTCCGAGTGCCGTCACCGCCAGCGTTTTCCACTCGCACGCACCTTTTCTGTTGTGAGTAGCGAGGCCGGCCACTGAGTGCTGAGTGGCCCGTGGGCCGGGACTTGAGTGCAATTCGCCATCGACTCGTCGGTTCATTCGTGTAGGTCAGTGTGAGCCGCCTTCCTTTCCGTTTAGTTGTCTCTCTCATATTTTAAGTTTTAATTAGCCCTTTTTCCTCCAATTTTGACAGCTCGCCAAAGTTGGTGCTGCAACAAAATTTTAATTAATTACCCAGTAAGAATGCTCGAAAACAAATTTAAACTCACCCGCCAGACAGACGCGCCAGCTCTCTGGCCCAGCAGCTCTGGACCTTGGGTGCCCTCCGATCAACAACAGCAAACAATTAGCATTCCCGAATGCTAAAAATTAAATAAAATTGCTCGGGACTGGCCGTGGAGCTGCCATGGAAAAGTTTGTACCATAATACAACGATTATTTTCAAATGACTGGGCTAAATCCAAAACATTGCCAAACATTCCAACTTCTAATTTTTGACAACATAAATGGCAATGATGGGCAAATGATGAACAATGATTGAAATATTAAGTTGTATGTATGTTCCAAAACTGTTAATTTAGGGCATATTTATATCCTGGGGAGCAGTGAAATTTTATAACTAAGACGTTGGCTTCCCCTTACATTGATATATTGGATATATTTCGTCTCTGTTTAATTACCTTAAAGTGGTCTGAAATGATTTCTGTTCCTAGATTAACAGACTTTTAAATTCATCTCTAATCTCAGTTTTAGCAGATCTGACTGGATACTGTCTCTGGATTATAATTTTGGGACTTAAGTTTGTTAAAGCAGTCGGAGTTTATTATTTTGTTGTTGTGGAAATTTGTTGTCATAATTGTTGTTTTCCAAAGATATTTGCAGCTTCTCCACGACACACTAAAAATAGTTTCAATGCATGAGTGTAGAGAAATATTATAACTTCATTAAGCCGCGACAAGAATAAGGAAAGCTTACAATTTGTAATTTCAATAAATACTAAAGATATGTTTACAGATTGAAATAAGGTATTAACACGCTCAAAAGGAAGTTCAGGGACTTTTCTAATTGGGCATCTAGAGGTTTTAAGAAAATGAGCTCGTTAAAAGGAAAGAATCTGCGATCGTATCTAATTGCCGAAAGATCCCTCCAATTGTTAGTTGGACCTTTCTACCTTTGACTTTCTAAATTGTTTATTACAATCTGCCATAGCTGAGTTGCATCAGTTATTTATGATCATTTAAAAGTCAGGTGGTCTGTTACGATCGTCGAAATTATGCGAAATTAGCAACTTATAATATTATCGCTCCTAACATTTGTAAGATAGAAAACCCCATAGAGATCCCTTCAGATGGAGCAGGTTTTAATTAACTGAATCTTTTTGTTAAATTGCTCCTTGAAAATTGAGTTAATTTGCATTTGAACACTCCGTCCTTTGTCGTGTATCGAACTCATTTCGAACCTCAGGTTTCGCTCGACAGGGTGTCCGGATCTGAGCTCTCTTTGAGCGCAGCATGCGCAGTTTGAGGGGCAATTTCCAAAAACAAACAAAGCCAAACAAACGAGGCCCTCAAACTGACAACAATGCAGCCAACACCTCCACGCGGGCGCAGGCAGCCCACCTTTGTGCCCACCTGGCCACGCAATCCGGCGCTTGCCGAGACTCGGGAGGTGGCCGAAAAACAAACGTCAGCTGCATGCCGCCCGAGGATGGGGAGAGGGGCCCAAACAACAATCGAGTGAAATTTCAGTTACTTACCAACAGAACCCGCCAGCTAGCCAGCCCCAAATTTGACTACAGCCAGCGTTTTGCGATTGTTGGAGAGTGTAACTCACACACACACACGCATACATAGACATAGAAAAATCCACCCACGCCCACCTGACTATTGGTCCGGGGCCCCTCACCGTAGCCCCCTCCCATCCATTCTGTGTCAATTTGGCCGCATGCTCGTAGATGTGTGAATGTTTTAAAAATTCATGAATGAAATTTTGTATACTTTTTGTGTACGAAAAATGGTCGATGTATGTTAAATGCAATTGCCTGGCGCACACACCATCGCACATTCCCTCACATAACGTACATAAATGCCTCCAACATCGGGACGGAACAACGGGACAACGGGACGAACGTATGTACAACTCGCCCGAATTTCTTGCAGCAACTTTAAGTGCAATTTGTCAGATTGTCAGAGAAAAGACCTAAGCTCCTTCCCCCGCTCAAACAAAATGTAAGTGCCTTTAAAATGCATATGAAAGATCTTTTAAAGGAGGACTCTTAATTTCCTCCCACCGAATCGCATCTATATTTATGGAAAGGCTGCAACGATCGAATTTCCAAGAGGGACCCTAGCGAAATGTCTTGCGAGGAAGAGCTGCGGATTTCTAGACAGACCTTTATAAAGATTATTGTATCAATGGAGGACCTGGGAAGGCAACCAATGGAGTTTCAAATCCGGATTCCTTACTTTTACATCAAATGGCTAGAGTCTCAACAGTGAAACGATATACTTGTATAACAATCCCATATAATTTCATTAGGCTAAGCATTTTCCTTGAAATACCAAGCTTTTCAAATAAAAAGAAAATATACATAGATTCATATCCTATAACTCAGTTGAAAAGTTAACTCATAATAAATAGCTTTAAATTAATGTAGATTTTTTTAAGGGAATTGCACAAACTTTTTTTATTTGTATTTAATTTTATTAAGAAATACGGAAATATGTCCTTGGTTTTAGACAAAATGATAAAAAGAAAATCGCTTATTGCCTTAGAATAACTTATTCCACCGGACCTCCCATTTAGGGACTCCGGCTAAGGCATTTCAAAACCTAATCCCCTTCCCACACCCTTACCAAAGTCAGAAGGAGTTTAATGATTATCCCATTGAGGACAGATTTTAAATATATGTAGAGACATAGAAAAACAAAAGAAAAAAAAAGAAATAGTATGTATAACAATTTTTAAATTAATAAATAAAATTAAATCAAGAAGCATTATTAAATAAGCAAATCAGAAAACAAATTAAGAATTGTACAAAGGCATGTACAGATCCTGCTGCCAAGAAAATGCAAAATCCAAGAATTAGAGTTGGGAAAAATAAATTAAAATAAATAAGTTCATCAAAATAAAAACAAATAAAGCTTAAATGCATCCAAACCCAAACTTCGTAAGATGGATCCAAAAACTCTTGCATATCCAAAATATAAGAATATAGGAATATAAGAAATATAGGAATAAAGGAAGGAGATTGAAATAAAAAAAAACAGAAACTCCTATTTATACCGACACCTCGAGGACCCTTAAAAGAGTACCGAATATTTATGAAAAGTGAATAGTCACCGTCGTCGAATGTGCGTGTGTGGGGGGGTTGAAGGTATTGAGACTTCTGCCCATTTAAGTCTCGCTTTCCTTGAGTTTTTGAAGAGTTTAAGCTGTGGTTTTCCCGATTGGAATAAAGAGTATTTGATTATAGGATATATCTAGGATAGGGAAAAAGGAATTACAAATAATTACAAAGTTTTATTTTGTTTGGAATTTACCGCCCCTCAAACACACCATTGGGCAAAAATCAACCAACCTATCCTCCGGTGGGAAAATGACTTCTTTTCGCTTTACAGCCTCCTTACTGCCAAGGTTCTTTCGAAGAATGGAAAACGGCTCATAAATGACTAATTTTTGATGGAATTGCACTAAAGTAATTTCCGGCAAACAAATTCCCCCACCTCGTAGTTCAAACTTTGCTTAATCCAAAAGAAGAACCTCACTTTCTAAAAGGAAAGGCAAAGCACTTTTCATCGATCTTTAAAGAGCTAAACCTGAAAGATCTAATTGTGATTCTTATATTAAATTATTTAATATTTAAAATTGGATTGATGGGGTTACACAAGCTCCCCAAATTTCCGGTAAGTCATCTGAATAATTCAATATCTCAAACTCCAATCAGTCAATCACTTTAGCCATCACGGACAATTGGACCAATGCTGTCATATTGGTGTTTGCTTAGACAAGATCTGCCCTTGTCTGTCGCATCCTTCGCAATGAACTGCTTCTGAACCTCTTCGAAAATGACCGATCTCTTCACCTATAATCCCACAAACGAGCTTTAAAAAACCGAAAAATCGGATATAATTGGACCAGCGGCGACCTCGTCCGAAGGGCAGCGGCGAGCATTGGCCAAGCAGCGAACCCAAACGCCCACAGCTTCACCCACATGACTAACTAACCCTTGAAAAACTCATATTCCCATACCCCTAAATGGTTCGTCATCAAATTTAGGGTTAATCGCTGCCTGATAAACAAAATAATCGCCGAGGTAAACCCCGCGCTCGGCCGCTTAGCGATCAGCAAATTCGACGAAGAGTTTATACTTTTTTTGGACGCCAAACAATCGGAAATGTAGAACAGACTTAACTGGAAATAAAGAACCGCTTCCTGCACCTCCGCCACCGATTCGAGAGGCATTAACCATCAGATTTTAAGCAAGATAAAGAAAATAAGGTCGGATATCGTGCAGATTGTTGTCAGCCGACTTGAATACTTTTTTCAGGACCGAATAAAGGCCGTCTTTTCTTGAGGGAACTCGGAAACTCTTCCGACTTTGTGGCAGCTTTAAAATTCCTTTGCCCAGGCAAACGAATGGTCGGTAATTGAGTAATTTGGGAAGGACACCCTTTGTGGTTGGGCTTTAAAGTCGCTTACAGGTGTAAAAACACCGAGAGGGTCACACACCAGCGACCAAACAAACCGTACACAACGAATTTTGGCTAAACGGGGTGATTAGGGGCAATTAAAAACCGCTCCGAGGGCGGGGAATGAATTATTTTTGGTATAAAAAGCGGAAGTGGAGAGCAGTGAATTCAGTTTGCCAACGAATAGTCCCAACAATGTCCACGAGATCTACTTTCCTGCAGTGCCACATCTGGCTGACTGTTTGGCTGGTTCTGCTTGGCCAAGTCCTGGGCCAGTACTTTGGATATCCCTTCACAGGCTACGGAGGCTACGGACAGGCTGGCGGCGGCTACGGGCAAGCTGGGGCCGGCGGCTACGGGGCCAGCAGCTACGGCGGACTGGGCGGCTACGGAGGATATCCTTACTACTCGTATCCTGGCTATAACTACAATCCCTACAATCCCTACGGCGGCTATGGCGGCTACCCGGGCTACGGCTACCCGTATCCTTATTACGGCAACACCGGGATGAGTGAGTAAAACTTTCGGTTCTTCGACTTTATCGCGTCTACATCGCTGGGTTACAAGGGTTTTGGATGTGTTTTCTCTTTTAGACACTGCGTTCGCCAGCAGCAGCGGAGGCTTCGCCAGCGCCAGTGCAGGCGGAGGAGGCTTCTACGGCTAAGACTTAAGGAAACTCTCCAGTTACTCGGGCCATAACCATCCCCATCAGTTAAGATAGCTTGTAAGATCCATGGACATTCCCACGATCCATTTACATGTGTAGAAATAAAAGACGAAAAATACCAGATATCAAATTCTGTGTTATACTTCCAAACACTAATACAGATTAAATATAATAGGTATATATCTATATAAGTCGAGTGTAAAACCAGAGGGGGACGGGCCTTACTTTGTGACTCGTTTGTGTGCGTAAATAGAATAATGGAATGGAACGAGTATTGACGAGGGGACTAAGCTGCACTTAAAACATTCACAAATCGATTTCAAATCAATTCCATGATCCACAAGGAATATACGAAAATTATAACATATAGTAATAGTTCTCTACTGTCTTGAATATGGTTATGATGGGTTATTCGATACGCTTGGACAGCTAGGGCGAAAGCTACTTTAGACGGCTAAGCTGATGGAGATTATGGTATATTCGAGTGAGATAGGCGCCTCGGGTTTACATTTCCGAGGTCATTCGATTGGTGAGGGCCTGAACGCGTTGGGCATTGCAGCTCTTGCAAAGAACATGATCGTCCAGCGGGTAGCAGCCGCGACCGTCAGCCTCTGAAGACAGCAAGAGTCCGCAGTCCTATTAAATCGAAACGAGTTTAGAATCCTTCATAAATATCAATCCGTAAATCCTCACCTCGCACTTGTAGCACTCCAGGTGGAAGCTGCGGTCGAGGGCCACGACCCGAACTGTTTCCTCTTGCCCGGACTCCGGCATGATGGGCTCCTTGCAGACACAGCAGCGCGGAGCGAATTTCCTAGAAAAGATACAAAATGTCGTTCAATTTGGCCACCAACAATTCCGGCTTTGGTACTTGTGGAAGTCGGGAATGCAGTAGTTCTGATTGGTGGCGTCCACGGTGAAGGGAATACCGTCGAGGCTGTTGCCGCACACCACACACGTGAAGCACTGCGGGTGGTAGGGCTTGCCCGTGGCCCGGAGACACCGAATGTAAATGGGCTTCATGCAGACCGAGCACTTCTCCAGGGTCTCCAGATAGTCGTACTGGCAATAGGGCTGCCCTTCGAGAACGTAAAACGGCTTGCCCTGCAGGTTTATCTGGCACGTAGTGCAGGTGAAGCAGGCAATGTGGTAGACCTGGTCCATGGCAGTGCAGCCGCTGTTCTCGCCCAAGACCCGCTCATTGCACTTAAAGCAGCGACCTGAGGAACTCAAATAAAAGTGAACAAATTCTTGTACAGACAAAGGACATGGGACCCACCATAGTTTTCCATTTCGTTAATGAGATCCGGTTCAATGGAGTTGGTCGCAAAGTTGGTTAGCTCTTTAGCCTCTCGCTCGTGGTAGCCCGAGTGGTCCGATTCCAGGCCCACGGACTCGTTCAGGATCCCCTCGCTGCAGTACATCGGGGTGTTCGTGCCGCTCGAGCTGATGTTGTTCATAATCGACATGTTGGAGCTGCCCGGGTTGTTGCAGCTGTTCACATACGAGGCGTACATGTTGGAGCGCGACGAGATGTTGCTGGGCGGCCGCGGGTTAATCGGCTCGTAAATGGAATCATACGTCGACGAAGCCTAGAAAGCGAGCGGCTTAGACTTCACCAGCAATCCAAATAGGCATTGCTGTCTTACCTGAGAGCCTCCACTGTAGCCGTAGTAGCTGGCGGCTGCCTTCTTGTCGTTGTCGTGGGGAGATCGCCCAAAGGCTGCGTATTGATTGGCGTAATTTTGATGTTGCATGTTCAAGTGGCCTTGGGCCTGCATGTTCAGGCTGGAGATGATCTCGTTGGCAGTGGGCTTGCGCAAGTCGTCGGGCTTGTCGAAATCACAGGTGGCTCTTCGGAGTTCGCTGTAGGAAGAACTAACCGGGCTGGATGGTGGCAGTAGGTCTTCTTCGGTCTCGTTGGTCCTCAACTTGCTGGAATTGGTGGGCAGAGGGTACATTTTGGGGCCGGAGTCCAGTGAGCCCAACACGTACATGGCATTCAAATCTGAAATACCAAAATACATCCATAAAATAGAAGAACTTATTGCACAACTTCTGGGCTCACCGGGCTTCTGGGTGTTGGCATAATGACTGCAATCCCCTGGGCGTGACGATTCGTAGTCCAAGGTGGGCGTGGGATTGGACAATTTGTTGGCAGCCTGGAAGTTTGTGTACAACTCATTTTGGGGGTTTGAGCTGCACAACGAGGACGACGACAGTTTTGGAATGCTGTTCATGGTGGACGTCTGGGCCCCCAGAAGGCCCTTCTTTTTCATTTGAAGTTTGTGGTAGGCCAGGGCTTCCAACTGCTGCTCCAAGACCGCGGGATTGTCCAGCGTGGTCTTGCTGTTGGAGGCATTTTCATTCAGCCTACTGACATAGATGGGCTGCTTCCGAAGCAGTATGGAATCTTCAGGGTTCTTCTTTTTGTTCGGATCGGAGCCGTAGAGTGGCTGCGAGTACAATGGCTTGCGGGAGACCCCAATAAGTTTGCTTTGGGGAATCTGGAATGCCAAGAAAAATGGAGTTTAATACAAAGTTTTGGTGGGGGGAGGATAGATTACCTCGGGAGCGTCGTTGGTTTTCTTGGCTGGCTTGGGCGGCACGGAGGGGCCAAATCTCTTTGTATTGAATCCAGAATCATTGTTGCTAATTGATGTCTTTTGCAAGCTGTTGATCAAAGCGGAAACTTTGCTGGTTTCGGGCTTCCCTCGGCTGACCAGCGGCGGCAGCTGATGATGCTCCAGGGAATCCATCAAGCTTTCTATTTACCGAGATTCCTATTGTTATTATGAGTAAATTAAAAAATTAAACAACCTTTAACGTGCGCTGAGACTAAGAGAAATTTGAATGTGCTTATTGGAAAAATCATTCTGGTTTGCACGATTTCATTGCGCGGCTTTTTTGGCGTAGGACCTTTGTTGTTTTTGTTTGTGTATCCGGCAGATACACAGGTAGAAAAAGGCGTGTACGCCAGAGATTGCTTGAAACGGACAGGCTGGATTTTAGGGCTGCAGACCTGGCAGTTCTCTTTTTCATTTATTTAAATAATTAATGTATTTATTAAAATAATAAGGCGGTATTATTTGAGCACAATTTAAAAGAAATTGCAAGCCGCAATTTTCCTAACTTAGATGGCCACGGAAATTATACAGTCGCTAATTTGTTCGGATTTTATTTTTATATATCCTTTAGCACAAATGTGTGTTTTACCTTAAATATATCACAAAAACTGCGGCCATAAGGACCTTATAAAAATAAACCGTACATCTTCTCGTTGTGTACGGAAATTGTTGGGGATGTTTTGATTTGTTGTTTTCCTCAGTCTTCAGGGCTGCTCGCAAACTTATCGAATAACAAAATTTATATCGAAAAAACACTGATTTGGCGATTAAAAATAATTTATTTTAAATTTTTAATAATCTTTTTTAATATTAATACTCCGTGACCAGACGTTGGTCATACAAAAAATATAATATACGGCTGAACGATTAATAAGATAGTGATTGAAAATTTTGGAAAAATTCAATAACTCAAACTTATAAAGGCATCGGAAAATAAATTATAAGTAATAAATGATAAACACTGAACCAATTAACCAAATTTGTTCCCTTCCAGGCCAGACCAATGTCCGGTTTTTTCTGAATGTATCTATTTCGGTGTTTATAGATATTATTTTATTTATTAGAATTAAGGTTACAAATATAATTCTTAACCTTCAGGTTATAAAGACTAGCTGCAAAATTTGAATATATAGTTTATCTCGAAGATAAGGAAAACGACGGAAATTATTTTTACTTCAAAAGCATAATAAAATCTGCAAAGTTTAATTATTAATCATTTTACCAGCAACTTAAGAATTTTGGTTTTGTTATGAAACTATAAAACGACAGGAGTTGGCAGCAAATTGAGAGACCAGTCTGCAAAAGCATCCCTGATTTGAATTTTTTGAAACGGCGTATAACGAGTTGGCAGGCCCGCCAATATTTTTTGAGTTCAACTTGTAAAAACTTGAAAGTTGAAAGGTGCCCAGCCGCCATAAAGTAAATCAAACATAATACATTAGAATAATTGCGGCAATTAACTGTGTTGTATTTAAGTGAAAGTAATCCCCAAAGTCAATGCCAAGTAATTGCGTAATAAGAGGAAAAACATTAAAACTGCAAGTTGTCTATTGAGTGTGCGTGTGTGTGTGTGTGTGTATTTGCAATTGGTTGGCGCATGTATTTGGCCTTAAAAATATAAGGCCCCTTCCCCGGGCGGTGGTGGCTAACTTGTTTTGAAAAATTCCGGCCCTGCTCCCCAACATTTCGGACGTTTGGTAAAAATCAATTAAGTCTAACCGACAGTCACAAAGGGCCCCAATGCCACTCAACGCGAACCAAGAACCTTTTCATTAAATAACTAAAAAGCACACACACAAAGATTATTGCTCCACATAATTCATATGCGCTCTCGCTCTTGCTCGCTCTCCGAGGCCTTCATCATATGTTCCAACCACAAGGCGGTCCATATTTTTTGTCTTGTCTTTTATTATTACGTTCTGCTCCCCACCTTCCCACAGAAACTGCGCCACTTGATATTATCGGCTGAGTCGGCAAAACCGCCGTTGCCGTGAGTTTTTTATAAATTGGAAATTTCCGTCGAAACAGCTGATGTGTGTCAAAAAAAACGGTGCCGTGATTTGCGCGTGTGTGTGTAAATCTCCCCAACTGTGTGTGCGTCGCTTCTGTTCAATTGGCAATTTCAATTGACAGCCAGTCGTGCGTGGCATTTTTGCACCAACTGTAGGCCGCCTTATCACCAAGGGGGGCGTGCCCGTCACGTTTGGCCACTCGCCCGCGTCTGTCGTTATCAGCTCACGCGACGACGGCGCCGTCATCCGACGCGCGCTTTTATTTCCCCGATAAGCAGCCACCTCGCCGACCCCCTGGGGGGCCGTGATTAAATTGTCAAGACTGCTTTGCCATTTTGTTGTCTTCTGTGAATTAAATCTTATCAAAATTATTTTTTTTCTATATAATTCTCGACTTGCTTATCACCTGGCTCACCGCCCTGGCCCTGCAGCAGTTTGCATGAATCGAAGCTCGCCAGCAACGCCTCATCCGTAGTCTTAGATCCCAGATTTGAATTCAGCAGTCACTGTGCGCAGAACACGCCACAGCTCTTTACGTAACCTCCCCGAGAGCCACAGAGGCAGCTGAGCGGAGCTCTACTTTCCACCCAACAACACAAACTTCGAGAATGTTGCAATTCCTGCGCACTGCAAGCGCCGGTCCGGCCGGGGGGCTCCAGGGCATAAAATGGTGAGTATTTCGCCCTCTTCTCTGTGGCTTGCTAACCGGCCGTCTGCCCTTCCAGCTTCGCCCGCGGCCTCGGCTCCGTGGTGCCGGAGACAAAACTCCAGGACTTCAGCGTGGTGAACGAGCCAATCTTCGACTACCGCAAGAACTCGCCCGAGCGGAAGGCCCTGCAGGAGGCTCTGCAGCGCACAGCCAGCCAGTGCGAGGAGGTGCCCATTGTGATCGGCGGCCAGGAGTACAAAACCGCCCAGGCAGTGCACCAGGTGATGCCGCACAACCACTCGCACAAGCTGGCCAAGTTCTACTATGCGGACAGCAAGCTCATCCAGAAGGCCATCCAGACGGCCGTGGACATGCAGCCCAAGTGGGACCGCGTGCCGCTGGCCGACCGCCTGAAAATCTGGGAGCGAGCCGCCGACCTCATGGCCGGCAAGTACCGCCAGGAGCTGAACGCCGCCACCATGCTGGGCCAGTCGAAGACCGTCATCCAGGCCGAGATCGACTCGGCCGCCGAGCTAATCGACTTTATACGGTGGGTGGGCCCGCAGCGCTGCTGTACGGACGTACCAACAGTAGGAAATTTCTCTTCTTCGCAGATTGAATGCCTACTTCCTGAAGGAGTGCGCCAAGTACCAGCCGATCAGCGAGAACATCAAGGTCACAAAGAACTCGATGCGGTATCGGGGCATCGACGGCTTCATAGCCGCCGTCAGTCCGTTTAATTTCACGGCCATTGGCGGCAACCTGGCCTACACCCCGGCCCTGATGGTGAGTCGTCGGCCGTTTCCCCGGCGTCTTTCTAATTTGTTTTGGGTTCCAGGGCAACGCTGTGTTGTGGAAGCCCTCGGACACCGCCCTGCTCTCGAACTGGCGCATTTTCAATATTATGCGCGAGGCCGGCCTGCCGGACGGAGTCGTTAACTTTGTGCCAGCCGATGGGCCCGTCTTCGGCGACACCATCACCGCCTCGCCGCACCTGGCAGGCATAAACTTCACTGGATCTGTGCCGTGAGTAGCCTAGCCCAGTTGTCTATTGATTTTCTCACCCTGCCTGTCGTTTGCAGGACCTTCAACCGCCTGTGGAAGCAGGTGGGCAACAACATCGACAACTACGTGAACTTCCCGCGCCTAATCGGCGAGTGTGGCGGCAAGAACTTCCACTTCGTGCACCAGTCGGCCGATGTGGAGACGGTGGTCAATGCCAGCATTCGCTCGGCCTTCGAGTACTGCGGTCAAAAGTGCTCGGCCTGCTCGCGCATGTACGTCCCGGAATCGCTCTGGCCGGCCGTGAGTTTTACCGTCCAACCGATGATACACCCAATAATTGAATTAAATTTATTTTGTTATGCAGATCAAAACCGGCCTGCAGCGGGAGGCCGAGAAACTGAAGATCGGCGACGTGCAGGACCTGAGCAGCTTCACGTCGGCCGTGATCGACGACAAAGCATTTAAACGCATTACTGGCTACATTGAGCACGCCAAAAAGAGCCCCAACCTGGAGATCATAGCCGGCGGCACGTACTCCGACAGCAAGGGCTACTTCATCAACCCGACCATCGTGCAGAGCAAGGATCCGCGGGACCGCATCATGACCGAGGAGATCTTCGGCCCGGTGCTCACCGTCTACGTCTACAAAGAGTCGGCCCTGCAGGAGACCATGAATCTGGTGCACACTTCCACGAAATTCGCCCTGACCGGCGCTGTTTTCGGACAGGACGAGTAGGCCAAACCACCAGACCTTAATGCTGGGATTGTGGTATTGATTTGCTTTTGCTTTTAGGAACTTTATCAACCACGCTTTGGAGGAGTTCAAGATGGCAGCCGGCAACTTTTATATCAACGACAAGTCCACGGGCTCGGTGGTCGGCCAGCAGCCCTTCGGCGGCGGCCGCATGTCCGGCACCAACGACAAGGCCGGCGGACCCCACTACATCCTGCGCTGGACGTCGCCGCAGGCCATCAAGGAGACCTTTGTTCCTCTGCGCGACATCAACTACCCCTACATGAGCGAGTAGGCGCCCGATTCGGCGCCCCCTTTTCGCCCAACCCCTCGGGCTAGCACAGGATTCTCATATGCATAACTACTAATACTTTATATAGTTAAAGTGCGATATGTATAAACGATAAATGTATTTTGTTGAACTATTTGTAAAACACTGAGACACATTCACACCAAACACACACACACACACGAAGACGTACAAGCCACAAGCCAATTCAATGTATGGAAAGCAAGCGCATTCGCCTGAAGTTTTACGTTTGTTAAATGTTTATAAACAAATTATCCTAAAACTATACAAAAGCAAAAATGAAAAACAGTTCAAAAGTTGTGTAAAAATTGATATGCTGATTACGAACGAACATTAATGTAACTACAATTACTCTGTCTACCTATATAATAAAAGCAAACACCTGACAATACTACCCCGTCTATAACTCGGAAGGTTCCCCCGCAAAGGATGAGAGTTAATCAAATTTGAGTTCTTGTGTATAATCAGTTTTGTAAAGAATTCGCTTGGAGAACATCGAGGTGTTTTTGTATCCTAAATTCTTTAGAGATCGGAGAGGAATCAAACTAATGAACGACATCAAAGTTCTCGAGGATTTTCGATTAATCGAAACATAGAGAGAGGAAGAGATCTCAAGGCATTTTGTGTGCACAGGAAAACTTCACAAACTGCAAGCTGACGAAGCCAATAAATTTCTTTAAAATATTATTTCAGGACAAATTCTACGAGAAGAAGCGCATCGAATGCTATTAAAGAATACATCGAAATTAGGTAACTTGGGATCGTATAAGAATAAAGCAAAGCCAAGTCCAATGTTATTGGATGGGTGTTTCAGATATCGCGAAGATCTTTAAGATCTTGAGCAGAATCAGAATCCCATATGATTTTTAGAGATCACGTGCAATACTTTAGCCGTTGGACTTCAAAGGCTGACAGGCCGACCCTCCATCAGGAATTCAGAACCAGAGAAGTTCCCACTGATCATTCAAACTCTTTATAGAAATTCCACCACCAGTAAATCGGAATTAGAGAAATTCCCAATGAACTTTAAGAGCCTTTATAAGAATTCTACCATAGGGAATACGGATTCCAAAAAGTTCGCACTGATCATTAAAGGTCATTATAGAAATTCCACCATCAGAAATTCGGAACCGCACAAGTTCCCATTGATCTTTAAGAGCCCTTACAAAAAGTCCACCATGAGGAATTCGGAATGGAAGAAGTTCCCACTAAACACTCCTCTTCCTTTAGAAATTCAACCATCAGGAATTCGGAACCGGACAACTTCCCACTGATCTTTAAGTCTTTATAGAACTTCGGGAATACGAAATCGGAGAAGTTTCCATTAATTATTCCTTTCCCTATAATACTCTTCTACCGGGAATTCGGAACCGGAGAAGTTTCCACTGATCATTCACACTCTTTATAGAAATTCCACCGTCAGGAAATCGGAATCGACCAAATTCCTACTGAACATGAAGAGTGCTAATAAAAATTCCACCGTCGGGAATACGAATTCAGAAAAGTTCCCACTGTGTATTCATTTCCTTATAGAAATTCCCCCACCAGTAATTCGGAATCGGAGAAGTTCCCAATGAACTTTAAGAGCCTTTATAAGAGTTCCACCATCGGGAATACGGAATCGGAGAAGTTTCCATTAATTATTCCTTTCCTTATAGAAATTCCTCTTCTAGAAATTCGGAACCGGACAAGTTCCCAGCGTGTTCCCAAGTTGTGAAATGATTCCCAGCAATTTCGATCCGACTCCAGTAGGCGAATTCGAATAACCGACCCGAGTAGGCGGCGGTTGGGAGGAGGAAATGCCAGTCTCCCTTTAGCAATCACATAGAAAACACAACGCAATCAAATCCTTAGTTAAAATTTATTGTATTTTTTTTTTTTTTGGGTACGAAAAGCTTACGGAAAATGCCACGCCGACAGCGCCGTCAACAGACCCGCCAGCCCAAGTACTACGGCAAGAGCCAGGACCTCTTCGAGATGCTCTACTGCCAGCCGCTAGAGGAGCCCTCCAGCCAGGACAACCGGACCATCGAAATGCCGACGCTGGCCAAGCTCAAGGCTCGCCGCTCGCGCTCCCACTGCCGGCGGGTAAGACCAACAAATCCCGCCCCCCCTCCCCTGCGCCTAATCAGTGCTGCCTTGCAGACCAAGTCCTGTCCACAGCCGGAGATGGACGACGAAGATCTGCCGACCGAGCGCACGGAGAGCAGGCACCTCAACCGCCTGATGACCGAGTACGGACTCTGCCCCAGCCTGTTCTCCTTGTGGTTCGTGCGGGTGGGCATCGTGCTGGCCGCGGGCCTGATCCTCACGGCCGTCAACTACTGGTACCAAAGCAAGGAGCAGCTCTGGTTCTGAAAGCAAACTCTCGCCGACCTTTGAGTGATAGATAATCTATGTATTTTCGTTTGAATTGTAAAAAATACAAATACGCCGCACTAACAAAATAAGCAGTGGCGGCCAACCGAACCACGGCGTGCCGGCTGGGCTGCCCGATTGCACTCTGTGAGACGGCTGATTATAGGCTCCTCGTGTTGGCCGCCCTCGAGGGGGGACAACTTAAAAAGTACTCGCTTAACTAGGCTAAAACTATGGTAGGTTGGGGGTGGGGGGGGTTAGGTGGTTGCTAGTCGAATTTGATAGAGTTGACGCCCGTGTCGATCTGGCCGCCGCGGTAGCTGCCGCGCTTCTTCTTGGTCTTCTCGTGCTTGAAGGACTTGCCGCGGGTGAACTTGAGGTCCTTGTTGGCGCGCTCGCCCCAGGAGCCGGCTGCGTTCTTCTACAAAATTCGAGTGGAAAGTTGGTTAGCTTCCCCGCTGTAAATGGCGATGCGTTTGGGGGCTGTGGGTGTGGCTATGCTGTGCTTAATTGTCAAAGGTGATTTTTTTGTTTTGGCCCGCCGCTGAGTCGAAGGATTTGTTGAACTTGTTGAAGCCTCCTCGTCCGCCGCCGCCGCCGCCGCCACGGCCGCGACCGAAGCCTCCACCGCCGCCGCGACCACGTTCAAAGCCACCGCCGCCACGGCCGCCGCCGCCGCGTCCACGTTCAAAGCCACCACCGCCGCCGCGACCGCCGCGTCCACGTTCAAAGCCGCCGAAGGACTTGCGGTCACCAGTCTTCTGGAAGCCGCCGCCGCCGTTGTCGTTGTTCTCCCACTTGCTGCGATCGGGGCGGCCGGCAAAGCCGGAGCCACCGCGTCCGCGGCCACGGCCGCCCTTCTGGAAGCCGCCGTCCTGCAAGGCGCAAAAGAAGAAGAAAGCAAACACAAATTAGCCGGCCAGTCAAACTGAGGGGAGACATTAAATTTAGTTGGCCTTTCAGGTCGAGTGACGCAAATGATTTGAGTGGGCTAATTTGTGTGGATCCCTGCTTCTTCTTTTGCCCCGCAGACCCTTGGCCGCTCGCAGCCACTCAAACGCATTTGCACCACTCACCTTGGCTTCGAAGGACATGTCCATGACCCGCTGATCGACCTGGACGTCTTCCGTGCGCACGCGACGGAAAGGCGATCGCCGCCGTCCGCTGCCCACTTCACCGGCATAGGCGCCATTGTTGGGCGTGGAACTGAATCCATTGCGCTAAATGTTTGGGTTAGTTTGGGGGTCAGAGAAGGACTTGGGGACTTACGTTTTGCTCTCCTGAAGTGACGAAGTTGTTGTACTTCTTCTTGTTGGGCGTCTCGTCGGCCTCTTCGTTGTTGCCGCCACTGAACTTCCGTTTCAAGCCGTTGGCAACGGCGGGGGCGGCGGGCTTCTTGGCAGCCGGCTCCTCGTCTTCGGAGCTGTCTGAGCTGTCCGAGCTGGCGGCCTTCTTGGCAGCGGGGGCGGCTGCTTTTTTGACGGCCGGCTTGACTGCTGGGGTTTCTTCGTCACTGGATGAGTCGTCGCTGCTGGACTTTGCGGCCTTGGCGGGAGCGGGTTTGGCTCCTGCTTTGGGCTTGGCGTCTTCTGAGCTGTCGCTATCGTCGGAGGAATCCTCGGAATCCTCGGGCTTGGCTGCGGGCTTGGCTGCTGGCTTAGCGGCGACCTTGGGAGGTTCGCCTTCCTCGTCGCTGTCCTCGCTGCTGGAGGCAGCCTTCTTGGCCGGCGCAGGCTTAGCAGGCGCTGCCTTGGCTTTTGGGGCCGGCTCTTCGTCAGAGTCGCTGTCCTCGCTGCTAGAGGCAGCTGGTTTTTTAGCTGGCGCCGGGCTTGGTTTGGCCTTCTTAGCGGGCTCTTCATCGGAGTCGCTGTCCTCGCTGCTGGAAGAGGCAGCCTTCTTTGCTGGCGTAGCCTTTACCGGCGTCTTCTTCACTGTCTCCTCTTCCGAATCCTCACTGCTTGAGGACTTAGCTGGCTTGGCGGCTTTTGGAGGCCCCTTGGCAACAAGCTCTTTCTTTGGGGGTTCCTGGTCGGAATCACTCTCCTCACTGCTGGACTCGGCTTTCTTAGCTGGAGCTGCTTTGGGCGAAGGTTTCGTTTTAGGTGGCTCCTCGTCGCTGTCATCACTGCTGGAGGAGGCGGCCTTCTTAGCTGGTGACTTGCCATTTGTCAGTGGAGCAGCTGCTTTTTTGGCTGGTGCAGGTGTTGCATCAGAGTCCGAGTCGCTTTCATCACTGTCACTGTCATTCTTTGCCGCCTTTATGGGCGGAATCTTTGTTTTGTTTTTACTCTGATAGAATTCTAAGATCTCGACTAATTTCGGGGTGTTCTTGCCCACGGTAGCCTGCAAAGCATATGGACACAGTATTAAGATTTGTGGTTAACGACAACACGTGCTTGTGGCCACGCACTCGGTGAGTGGCGGCGCAACTGTTTTTTTCCGGAGTGTTTAGGATTTTTCACCGAAAGGCGTCAGGAAAAATGGCGTATGTATGTGCAAACGCCCACACGCAGCTGCATAGGGAAATAAAAGTGCAATTTTGCAGGGCCAACTTACCGCTTTGGTTTTCTGTTCGAAAACTTGGGCTAGGTTTTTGTCTTTGGACTTTAGGTAGTCCAATACAATGGCGTCCAAAATTTTTCCAAGCTCGGTCATTTTTAGTTTAATAAATTTTTCAATTCCGGAATGAAATGCGCTCTGCACGTTTGTCCGGTACAGCAAACACGTGGTGACTGTGTTGCCACTCTTCCAAAAACGTATCGTGTGGCCACATTTTGGTGTACCATTTTTCGAACTCGAAGTATTGATCGTTTTCAGTCAGCTGATTGCGACTATCGATATACAGATACGGCGAGTGCAACCGTTTTCCAGCACTAAAAGCACTCTACTATGAGAAGGGG